>CM021108.1:159159639-159262545 GCA_007115665.2 Sequoiadendron giganteum
GGCATTCTGAACACATTCATTGTGTGACCGTGCAACAATCACTATGGAACCCTTGGAGCTTTGTATTTGACAGAGGAGCTTTTTCAAACAGGTCGCTTACCTTGCCTATGCTTTTAATTTTTATACTTACATCTATCACTTATGTTTCATGGTAACTACCCTCATTGTTTGTAGCTAGAGTCACCTCCCATCTAACCTTTTCAAAATGAAAGAATATTTATTTCATTTTTAAATAGATTTGATCATTTCACATCTCTCAGTATACACCATATGGAGCCATTTCTCAATTTTTGTTGTAGTTGTCTTAATATTATTAAAATTTATCAATTCTTCTTTGGAAATAAGAGCAATAACTACTTTTCACTATCTATCAGCATTCATTGACTTCATTAAAATTTAATGCGAGCCTTGATTTCTTCATTATGTTGTTTCAACTATTGCTTTGGAGACAAAATACCTTGCTACTACAACTCTTAAATAACATTATTTTCAATGGCACTTCCAAAGTGATATATGTTATACCCTCTAAGATGTTGTTTGATAAGTGTGGCTTTTCATTCAAACAACCTTTGGAAACCTTTGTCATCAAGTGATTTTGGTATTTTCTCTATAGTGATTTAATATATTTATTAGTATTTGAAACTTCATTGAAGATAAACTTCTTCATTTTCAGATAAATTCATATTACATGAATTCCATATCAAGTTTAATCTTGTGCTTCCTGATGGAGCCTCAAATTTTGTTCTTTGAGTTCCATTAATTATTTTGCCACATTACTGGTCTGTCATGCTATTCTGGAAAAACCTAAGGTTGGGGTTTTATTTTTACCTCCATCGAATCCTAGTGTTCTATCTTAAACCCTAGGTTGGATCTATTTCTCCATTACCTTTTTGAGGGAGGTTTTAAAATGACTTATGTCCCATTGACTCGTCTAGGTCAGGCCCCTTTTAATAAATAATGTTAAATATTTTGCCTGACTTTATTATTTCCTAAGTCTAGTTCGGCATGTGCCCCATGTTTTAAGAACAAATTTAAGCCATCATTTTTCGTTGGCCTAGGTGATGTCCCCTATCCCCTTTTAATAATTGTTTTATTTTGGAGGAAATGTTTTTTAATGACTTTCAATCATCCAACGGTTGATCCTGACCATTCCCCATGATATCATGATGACATCACGGCTGGGTTTCAACTGATTGCAAAATCATGGGAGAGCATCACGTGTCTCAGCTGCTGATGCAGATTTATTTTTATTAAAGTGTTTAATATTTGTGTCAGTCTTTAATATGTTATAAAGTGGGTTACTAAAAAAATTGTGAGATGCATGTGCTCGAGATCGACGGTTGTACTATAATCCTGATGAAAATTTGATCGACGGTTAGGTTTGGTACTAATGATGGCTGTGAATGAACATGATTGTTGATGGTGGGAATCAACTATTTCCCCCCATCATGTGATCCAAAGATGCAGGATGTTTAGTGATTGTGATATCACTGGCGGGCGCCATGTGTACTCTTTTGGCATTGCATATTGTGGTGGGCCCTTAGTGCTAAGGTGGAGATTACATCAACCTTTTTGAAGGTGGTCTTTTGATGATCTCACAAAAAAGAAAAGATCGATGACTAAAATTTAAATTCACACCAAATGCGATTGGAGCCATTGGCGCAGCATGCAAATGAGCTTTATTGGTAGATGAGACATCTACTGGCCAAATTCAATCAAGATAAATTATTTTCTTTCATTTTATCTTCACCACAAAAACATTCAAGTATTTTTGAAGTAGTTCAGAGCTAGAGATAAAGTTTTTCGAGCGATCATAGTGAAAGTTTGGTTCTCTGCGAAGCGCGAAATCCCATGAGTTAATTTTTGTATTATTGAGTTAATTTGGTTGTTTTTTTTGTGAAAGGTTGTAGTTTTCTGGTCAAGGGGTTTGTTGATTATTGTCGTAGGGTTACTGGTTCATTTGAATTGTTGGAAATTGCATAGTTGTGTTGTAATTTCATTTTCTAGGTAGCCCTAGTTGTTTGAGATGGCACCACCGAAGCAACACTTTTTCCATGTTGATTATTTGCAGAGGAATTTATATGATGATTTTCTGGATCAACTCCTGTTATCAACAAATGATAGAAAGAGGGCTTTGGTTTTAATGAGTGGGAAAACTCTAGGTGAGGGACTAGTATGCAAGAACTATAATATTGCAGATGTTAGGGTTCCTATGATGGGTCTTGAAATGTTTAGGTTGTGGTATGGACAATGAAACTTACCCCACCCCTTCTCTAGTGGCTAGAGATATGACATGGGGAAACTAGCAGTGCCAAATGTGTTTCCTGACATGGACCTACTCAAAGCAATGGCAGCATGTTATGACCCTATTACAAGGGTAATTAGGGATAATGATGGTGGGATTCTGCTAAGTATAAGTGTAGATGAGATTCAACAAGTTTTTGATTTGAGTGATTCTAGCTCATTCTTGGTCACAATTGATCTTGAGGAGATGAAGAAGGAATATGCAAGGTCAAAGCCTCTTTTCAGATTAAATTTGTTTCCTCCTCATCTAGCCAGGGCAGGCAATTCAATGATTCATGGCAGTCCAAGTGACCAGGAGCCTTTCAGGCTAAGTTGTTTTCCTAATCACATTTTGGCACCATTTTATTCATTATTCCAGATTTTGGGATTCAGCCTAAATTCAGTGATGCCCATTGCATATATTTTCATGGGGGTCAGATTTAGCATCCCATTTTCTCCATGGTGTATGAATATGCATATTTTCTGGCAGAAAAGATACATGATGGTTTGTTGAAGTTGCATGTGGGGGTTGTTGGTACTCCTTGTTAATGCATATGTTCCTATAGAATAATTATGACTTCTTCTTAGAGAAAATGGAGTTGAGGCAATAAGTGAATGGAGAAAGATTACCAGTACAGGTTTGGAGTGTAGACTTGACTTATAATAGGGGAGGTGCCAGTTTTGTGTAGTTTAATAATTTCTTTTCCTCTAGACTTAAATCTCGATTGGTGGTAAATGTGCCTAGAGTTCCTCAAGAGTTGCATGACTTCCTCCAACCAAAGGTGAGGAAGCTTGATTTGAAGGTCTTCCACAATTGGGGTGACATCATATTGTACCCCGTAAGCACTGTCCTAAGGGTGTATGGTTTCTAGGGAGCTCCTCATATTCTCCCATGTAATGTACCATGAATAATGGGGTTTGTTGAGTTCATGTGGCATCTACGTTTTATTCATGAGGACACCTAATAGGGAGAGGAAAGGGGACTTTGTTCCCTAATTATGCTACTGTTTAAGATTCTGTCTTTTCTAAGGGAGGGTGGGTCCACTTTGGAAGGTTTTTTGATGATTACCATTTGAAGAATGGATCTAGGAGGCAACATGACCCTGAAGGATTCTTTTCCTTGTTTAGGCAATGAATTAAAGGTGGCAAGTTTGCACATGAATTCAACTTTCATGAAGAGCTAATCAGAAATGAATTTGATTTGAATAGGCAGCAATTGAATAAAGAAAAATGGATTGCATATGAGAAGTTGTTAGCCACAGTTCATAAAATGGATCCAAAGTATGATCCATTGATGGAGTTCACTCCATTCCACAAGAGAAATGATTTCTTTCTGGATAACTTCAAAGAGATTATGGGCACCTTGATGACCAAGAAGGTCAATTTGGATTTAGATTTTGGAATTCAAAGACTAGAATCAAGGCCTAAAGAAACAAGGCCAACTTATCAGCCCTCAGTTGATCGGCCTCTATACAAGAGAAAAAAAAATGTCAGTAGTGATGAGGAGGAGGGGGATAAGAAAGGAGAAAAAATATTGAAGGCATCATCATATCCAGGTCCAAGGTTCAGAGCACTAGGAGGGATAAGGATTGTTGATCTGGATTCACCACCAAGAGGTGATACTGTAGTGCTATCATCAAAGCCAAGCCCTAAGAGGTAGAGAGTTGAGGATACACAAGAGGCTCTAATGGACGAGATAATTGTGACTGATCAAAACATGCAGGTTGGTATCCCTCCCCCTCCTAGATCAACACAGTTGGTATTATCTGATATGGATGTAAAGGGGTAGTGTGTACAAGATGCTAGGATGGAGGCCTGCAAGGCATTCTTGGATGATGATTCATTTGTGAAGACTACTATATTATTGCAACTAGTTCGGAGGATGAAACTAGAAGAATAGAAGAATACCAAGACAAGTGCAAGAGAAGGAGAGAATGAAGGCCTCATCAGTCCAAGTAGGAGAATGATGATAAGGTTAACGCTGAATTAATGGAAGAATTGAAAAACATCACTCTTGAGGAGGGAAGAAGATTTGTGACTTGGGATGGTGTCTTGATTTTTCCTAAATGGGACATAGTCGATGTTGTAGCATTCAATGCTATCTTACAGTCAAAGCACCCCATACAAAATAGTGAAGAAGAGGTTAAGGCAGCTCTACAGGAATCTACCTTCAGTGATGATTATGAACTCTAGCAATATGGGCATTGGCACCCCAGGGCATAAATTCAAATGTAACTGATATTAGTCCAAACCTAAGGGGAGGGCTAATCATCAAGAGAGCTTCTAAAAATTCAATAATATAAGCTACAAGCTTAACAGTAAATGTGGCCAAATTGGCCCAAATGACAGTTGAAAGGGAAGAGGCTGAAAAGAAGAGTTTGATGGAGAAGTACAATATAATATTTGGAGAATATAGGAGGATGCAACAAAGGAATGTTGAGCTGCAATCTGAAGTAGATAGCTTGAAATATGGGTAGGTGGGAGAATCCTCCAGTGCTCCTAGTATCAGAGCATTACCTTATGTTTCAGGATTAGTCCCCCCTACTACTCCAATTGTTTCTACTCCAGGATCCCCCATAAGGCACCTGCTCTTAGTCCTACACCAGGGCCAGTTCAAGAAGAATTTCAGGATTATGTGGATCCCACCAAGAAGCAAATGTTGAGTAAGATTACATAATTACAAGTTTCCTTAAAGGCAAGTGAGGATGGTGCAATTTCCAAACAAAATGAGGTGGTTAACACATTTTTGAGGCATCTAAATGAGAAGGTTGATGGTAGATTACCATCTGTGCATTCTTTATATTCTTTATTTTTGGATGGAATAAAAAACATCAATAGGGATTGGGAAATAGTTTTCCCTTTGGCTAAGAAGTGGATCCCTAGGGCCAATGATCTATATTTTACGTATAAACCTTCTAGATTTGATGCAGACAATAGGCCCCAGTCATTGAGGCCTACTCAAATCTTTGTAAAATCATTGAAGGGATTCCAGGCCCTACCTAATGATTTGAGTAGAAGAATTTGGGATTTGGTAAAGAGCTTTGATGACTGGAGTGATACATTTTTACCAGACATCATTGATGCACAAGGAAATGTTAAAACATTGCAATAGTGGAAGGCTAGGGCATAAGAAGTTATTAATGCACAAATCAAATTGATTTGTGATGATTCAGACTATGACTTGTTGGTGAGTAGCATGGATAAAATAATTAACACCAACACATTCTTAGAGCCTTTTGAAAGAGAGGCCAATCAGGTTGTAGTGAAATACACATCTTACAATATTAAGGTGAATGAGGTGGTTAACTTTGACTAGCCAACAGATGAAGAGTATCAAAAATGGGTGGACAAGTACTTAACCGAAGAGGAGCAAGACAATATCTACTATGGACAACTAACAAGTCAATGGTTATGGTTATAACTGATTATGGTTTTTTTTCCATGGTGGATTTTGGCACATGTTTTAAGGTTTGGAAAATCTAGCGGCTATTCTCTAATGAGTGGAATTAACAAGAAGATGCTCTGGGACTCGGTAATTGCAATCATATTTTTGAAATGTCACGGAGCGGTCCAATTGACTGATGAAATGTGTATTTTCTAGCCGGATGCTTGTTTTCTCCTTCATTCTCTATAAGAAGGATTTCAAGGCCAAAAATAAGTGTTAGCAAGTTAGATATTTTTAGGTCGAGTCTAGGCATAGTTGCAGAGCAAATTGTAAAGCTTGTTAATTCACTGTAAATGCAATTTAGGTTTTGGGTCATTCTATAGTAGGGTTTTGGATTTATAAAGGTTTGATGCTTCATGACAATACTAGCATTTGAGTTATAATGATACATTTCAAGCTCATGTCTCTCCTTTGTATAAGCATATCACAATTTTGAATAATATAATCAAGGGTTATGATGTTCATCTCACTGTTGTGGTGTGTGTGATTCTTATTTATGCTTTAATTCAAAGAATTAATTAAAATACTTGAATGGAGTTATAGATGGATATGTTTATAAAGTGATTTGGTAAGAAGTATTGGGTTATAATATAGATTGATGATGTTGTAATGAAATATTGTCAGAGATCTTATATGTTATTTGTTTGAATCTATCATGGAATTTAAGATGTTTGTGAGTTTGACTCCCCAATGGTATATGGCACTGGTCTAAATCACATCTGTTTGTGAGGTTCTGTGTTTGCTTGTCTTTTCTTAGATCTTGCTAAAAAATTGCAAATAAAATGACTATCTTAAGTAATGAAGTATTACTGTAACCATCTCATGCTCCAACTAGTTGATGCAATCGATGAAAATCCAATTTGATTCAGTAGTATCCTATTCTATTGAGCTATTAAATGAGATTATCTATTAATTGTTAATGATTGTTTATAATTTTGGTGTAGAGATTATAAACACATTAAAGGGACCACCCTCGTGGGTTTTGCAAAGTCCAAAATGTAGGAGGTTTATTGTTAAAATCCTTGTTAGTTGGTCCAAGTCCTTTGAGCTGCCTCTGATTAGAATTGTAAATTCTATAGGTAGAATAGAAGATAAACCTGGTTACAGTAAAAACAACCAACAAAATGGTGACTCTGCTGGGCACTTAGTTTGAATATTTCTTATCAGTGGGTCGGTTATCCATTTTGCATAGAGTTATCATAGTATTTCTGTGATTTTAAGGTTGAGACCATGTATTTGCTTTTATTTTATCTAATTCATTTGTTCTTCAAAAGTTATGAATATATCATGAAGAAATTTTGTACACTGTCAGTACGAGAAGTTCTAAAGGTCTTTTCAAATTCCACCAAGTGTTTCTGAAAAATTGGTTTTCCCAAGATAATTGGGTGGTGACTCTAAAGTCTCTACACTAGTGTGCATTTAATTTGAAGATTTAATACCAATTAAAATATTTTTGGACAAGCACGGAGACATGAAGAACACTAGGTCATTCGTGAAGAATCACCTAAAACATAAATTGGAAGGCGAACTTCCTAAGATGAAGAAGGATTGGATAAAGAAGAAACCAAAAATTAGAAATGTTTCTCCCACGTCATAGAATATTGTACACCAAGGTACAAGTAAGCCTCTACATCATATCCCTGAGACTTTTGAACATGTATCTAGACATTCAGAATCAGATAGCTATGGGATTTTTGATGCATTATTTAATACACCTATTCACGAGGATGTAGCCTATCATAATAAAGGGCATGTTAGTGTTCAATATTCATAGAGAAGAAGTAGGAGTAGAAGTAGAATCCATCATAGAGAATGCACCAGTTATGTGCCTCCTCCCCCTGCTAAAGATGATGGAACTCCTTTATTATTTAGGCATGAAGAAGCAAACCTGATAGACTTAAGTGAAACATCAAGTTTTGACATGACTTTGCCTGACCCTGAAGATGTTTTCGAGGATATTAGTTCTTTAAGATGAGAGATCAAAAATAAATTTGAGCTTAGGATAAAAAGGACAAGGAAAAGGAAATGAAGCTGATGCATGTTGTCATTGAAAGGGGTAGATTAATTAGACAATTGGCAACTATGAAACTCCTGAACCAAAGTAGACCTGAACCAGAAGAGGAAGGTCCTGTTGTACAACAAATTTTTGATAAGGAGGTGAAGCCAGTGTCTAAAGTGAGTCTCGTAATTTAAGTTGAGGTCCAACCAAAGCCTAAACCCTTGAACCCTGTTAAGCCTAAATCAAGTAATCCAGATCCTAAACCACATTTTGGATAAGGGAAAACAAAAGGCTAAAGGGATCAAGATAAATGAGAGGGTGGTTTCTAAGAATCCTAAACAAGATCCCCTTCCATATGTGTCATCACAAATAGAGTATGCCTTGGAAAAGGTTAGGAGGGAAGGGGAATCTCTAGCAGAAGAACTAGAGAGGACTGAAATTGAGGCTACAAATGCATAAAAGGGAAGGAAAATAAGTTTCCTAAGAATGTCAAGTGTGGATGAAGTTGCACAAGCTACAAATTCATCAGGTCACCAAGAGGTTGTGAAAAATGATCCTAAAACCGGTCTGGAAAATAACACAAATAATTTTGGCCCAAAGGTTTAGGCAACCAAGTTTGTAAATACACATCAAGATGGTCCTAAAACTCAAAATACATAGTCTAGTGAGGACTCTCAGAAAATTGATGGACTATTTCAGAGGAGACCTATACAATTGGAAATATATAGATAATTATTCTTTGATGATATTTCGAGTTACCCAAATCCCATCCTAGATGAGTTAAGAGAAAAGATAAATAAGTTTACTAGGAATAACGCTTTTTTAGTAGAGGGACATTGGAAAGCCTTCATGGATATGTTAAATGATTATGAAGTAGAACATGAGGATGTAGTAATGAATTTTTTTGTCCAATATTTGATAGAGGATGCAAGGGATTGGTACAGGGGTCTACTGAATGCTAGTATTGGTTCATGGGAAGAGTTTGAAAAATGCTTCAAAGAACAATATGGTGATAAGACTAATGCTAGTTTCATGCTGAATGAATTCAACAATATCAAGAAGTCAATGAATGAGCCTGCAACAGAGTTTAACCTTAGATTTCAAAAGGCAATGTATAAATTGTTTTAGGTGATGAGACTTGATGAAAATGTTTGTTTAACCACTTATTTCAATTCTTTTGATGCTAAAATGGAATATCTCCTTAGAGATAAGGACCCTCGGACCATGAAGGATTCTTTTAGAGAAGCTATTAATGTTGAAAGCAATAGGAAAGCTTTTGTAAAATACGGTAGGAGGGAAGTACCTACTCTTTTGAAAAATCCTAGGGATAAAACTAATAAAGTCTCTACTTCAAGCCCTAAGGATGATGAGAAGTGGGATAAGGTACTTAGTACCTTGAAGGAAATAAAATATATTGTTTCTAAACAAGAGAAGGGTCTTGGAAATGATAAGATACAGTATAATAAAAATGACAAGCCTCCTAGACTACAAAATTATCCCTACAATATAAATTGGAAGGATGGAAAACCAATACTACCAGCTCAGAAGCCTAAAACTGAACAACAGACACCAAATCCTTTGCAGAAGCATTCTGTAAATCTAGTACAAGATAGACCATGGTGTGAGGTGTGTAAACATCCACATGATCAAAATTATTATGGCATTGCCCAACTGCTTGAAGCTGAAGAAGAAAATGAAGAGGATACCCATGAGAAAAATCTTGTTTTTGAGAGAAATGATGTAAATATATGTATGGCCTGGTCATATATTGATGAAGCTGAATGTTCTTCTGATGAGGAACTACAAGAAGTTGATGTGGATAATCAATGGTAGAGAAGTGAAATATATCATCAACAAGTTTTTTCTGATGAGGAAGGTTATTTTGATAATCATGCCTACAATATGGAGCAAGTTGAAGATCCAATGTCTCTAAGGAGACCATCAGAAGATGAGATTGCTTGATTGACTGAAGAGATGGCTGCTCAAATGAGAAGTACATTACAGCTACAAAATAGAACTATGGGTGGTGAGCAGGGTAAGCCTGCTAGCCTTTTCATTAAGGAACAAAAAGATAAAAACAAGGGTGTCAAAGAAGATAGAAAAAATGATTCTATCAAAATCAAGGAGGTCAAGAATGACAAGATATGGGTGAAAAGAACTAATTTCCAAAAGCCCAGTGAAGATGTGACTCCTTTGTTGGTAAAGACCAAAGTTATTACCAAGTTTATTGAACCTGCTCTAGAAGAAAAGAAAAAGAAATTTGAAGGAAAACAACAACTGGAGAATAAAGAAACAAATGAAGGTATGATTCCTAACCTGCCTAAATATACACCCTTGGACATATTTCAAGTATTGTCCCAAGTTAAAATTATTGTACCTTGGTTGGAAATGATGAGAATAGATGAGCATAAAGAAAAAACAATAGCCTTGATTACAAGAATTGCTAGTAGTAAAGTTGAACAAGGAAATTGTAAAGAAGCCAAGGAAAATGAAGAAATAAAAGAGAAAGAGGTGGAGGGAATTGTAACACAAATTCCCCTTCTGTATCTAGGGAATTCTATGAATATGTTCCTTGAGAACATAAACCCCTTCTTCCTGAGTGTTGATATAAATGGGAGAACTTTGAGAAATAGTATGATAGAATCAGGGGCGTCCAATAATGTTATGCCAATCAAGATTATGGAAGCAATGGGCTTAACAGTAGACACTACTCAAGTTAAAATCTATGCATTAGATTCAAGAGAAGTGTCATTTATTGGGACTATTAAGGCACTGCCTTATAAATTGACCCAATACCTTGATAAGGTTTTGGCCATGACTATTCTAGTTGTAGACATCCCTCCTCATTTTGGGATGCTATTGTCTAGGAAGTGGAGTGCATCAATGGGAGGTAACATGCAATGTGATTTTTCATTTGCTACTTTTTACATTGATGGAAAATATGTCAAGATTGAAAGAGAGTTTAAGGTGCCTCATATGATTGAGCATGATCCGACTGAGAATTTGACATGTTTTACTGATTGTGGCATAAATCAATTTAGGGCTGAGGAACCCCCTATTAATTGTGATAAACTTGTTGAACCAATTGATACAGAAGTTGAACATGTGTCATAATCTAATGATTTGTGGACTATGTATTTTGATGGTGCAAGTTCAAAGGAAGGATCTCGTGTAGGTGTGTTGCTAAGGTCTCCAAGTGGAAAGACATTTAGGTTCTCTTTCACTCTATTATTTGAGCGCACCAAAAATGTGGCCAAGTATGAAGCCTTGTTATTGGGGCTGAGATTGGCTCAAAATCATGGGATCAAGAAACTCAAAGTGATTGGAGATTCTGAGCTTGTGATTTCCCAAGTCAAGTTTGTATATGTGTCAAAGAATAAAAGGCAGAAATAGTATAGAAATGTTGTTTGGGATGAATTGGATATATTTGATGCTTTTGGTATAAATTGGATGGAGAGAGGCCACAATAAGGTGGCATATTTTCTCTAAAATATTGCATTAAGACCATATGACAAGACTTATGTTGGATTTCAAAGGTTGAAGTGCAAACCAGACCATCTATTCCTTATAATATCAAGAACTGGTAATTTTTTGACAGTGATGATGATATATTGAGATTTTAAAGTTGTGTGGATGAGTATGAAAGTCAAGAAATTGACTTTGGAGCTTTTGTTGAAAAAATTGATTGTAAGGATACTATGTTTGGGAATGAAGTTATTCAGTTAAAAACTAACACAATTCCTAAAGGTTTAGTTTTTCTTGAAAGAGTGTTTGACAAATAGGATAGGATGAAGGCTAATTGTGTTGCTTCCCGTCCTGATGACTTGGAGGAAATAAACCTTTGAACAAAAGCATCACCAAAAAGGGTGTATATTGGAAAGAAATTGTCACCAAAGGTGAGAAGGATGTTAATTGATTTGTTAAGAAAATTCAGACATGTTTTTGCTTGTTCTTACAATGATCCTAACGCTTATAGGAAGGATTTGTTTCAACATGAAATTCCTTTGAGTAGTGGTGCTAAGCCTTTTAGGAAAAAGCAAAGACCTATTAATCCTATCTTGACCCCAAAAATGAAAGAAGAACTCATGAAGTTAAGAGATGTAGGGATTATCAAACCAATTATACATTCATCTTGGGTATCAAATTTGGTGCCTGTGAGAAAGAAAAATGGAGACATCAGGTTATGTGTGGATTTCAAAAATTTGAATGTGTCTTCATTGAAGGATAACTACCCTTTGCTAAATATGGAAGCCATGTTGCAGAGGGTGATAGGCTATGAGTTAATGTCTATGATGGATGGGTTTTTAGGCTATAACCAAGTCATGGTTAAGGAGTCTGAACAATTTAAGACAACTTTCACTACACCTTGGGGAACTTATGTATATGTGAAAATGCCTTTTGGTCTTACAAATGCATGGGCTACTTTCCAAAGAGCCATGGATGTGGCATTCTCATATTTTATTAATTTGTTTTTGGTGATTTATCAGGATGATCTAACAACATATTCCAAGAAAGAAGATGACCATTCTGAACATTTAGAGAAAGTGTTATGTAGGGCATTGGAATATGGTATTTCCTTAAATCCAAAGAAGTTTTCTTTTGGAGTAAATGAGGGAAAGTGTTTGGGACATATTGTTTGTAAGGATGGGGTCAAAATTGATCTAGAAAAGGGTAATTTCAATAGATAGGGTCCCACAACCTTTAAATGTCAAATGAATACAATCTTTCTTTGGATAGATCAATTTATTAAGGAGGTTCATAAAATTTTTTTTTGAGATAGTTCACCCTATTTCTAAGATGCTTAAGAAAGGGGCCAAGATTGAATGGGAAGAAGAGTCAGTACAGGCTTTCCAGGCCATTAAGCAAGCTATAAAGGAACATCCTATGTTAAGAACCCCTGATTTTTCCAAACCCTTACAAATCTTCGCATTTGCTTCACTCCACACAATTGCAGCAGTGTTATTACAAAAGAATGTTGAGGGATTTGAATAGCCTATAGCCTTTTTCAGCAAGTCCTTGCAGGTTGTAGAACTTAAATATGACATAAATGAAAAATAAGAATATGCACTAGTAAAAGAAGTAAAAGCTTTCAAAACATATCTGATGGGAGCTACTGTAATTGCCTATGTACCCAATGTTGTTGTGAAGGACATTTTTATGCAACAAGAAGTGTTAGGAAGAAGATGTAGATGGATCAATAGGATCCAAGAATTCAATATTGAAATCTAGATTACCAAGCTGGATAGAGGACAAGGACTGGCCAAGCTTATGGCCCAAAGTAATCTAGAAGAAAATCAAATAAAGGTGCTTGAAGAAGAGAATAGATCACACATATGTGACATGGAACATTCTGATTGGTACAAGGGTGTGATCTATTATTTACAAAAGATGAAATGTCTTGATAATGTAAATGAAAATGAAAAAAGGACATCAAAGTTACATGCTATCAAGTATTTTATTATAATAGGAAAGATTTGGTGGAGAAATGGAGAAGGTGTTATGTTAAAATGTGTAGACCAAGATCAAGCAAAATAACTCTTGAATGAAATGCATAGTGGAGTTTGTGGAGGGCATTATATGGCCAAAAAAATTGCACAGAAAATAATGAGGGTTGGATTTTGGTGGCCCACCATTCTTAAGGACACACACCAATTGGTAAAGACATGTGATTCTTTTCAACGTTTCTCTAGTAATTTGAAACTATCTAGTAACTTACCTTTAAAACTAGTTGCAGTGCAATCTCCATTTCAGCAATGGGGTATTGATTTTGTAGGAGAGATAGCATGTAAATCAAGTGGAGACCATTCATTGATATTGGTGGCCACTGATTACTTTACCAAGTGGGTGGAAGCAATTCCAACAAAGAAAGCAACTAGTAAGGTGGTAATTGATTTCTTAATGAGTAATATAGTGACTAGATTCAGATGTCCAAAGAAAATTGTGTCAGATAATGCAATGTGTTTTAGGTCTGAGGAATACAAGGAATTTTGTGAGAAGCATGGAATCCAAGTCTCTTACTCATCACTTTACCACCCACAAGGAAATGGACAAGCATAATAAAAGCTTGATGAATATTATCAAGAGAATCCTGGATCAAAATAAGAAGGCATGGGATTCTAGATTGAGATTAGTAGTTTGGGCTGACAGGGTGACTGTGAAGAAGGAAATAGATTGTGCCCCATTTGATTTAGTATATGGGGTAAATGCAAGGTTGCCCTAGAATAACCTAATGGAGATGTATAAATTTTTCTAGATGTATGATAATGAGGTAGAAGATGAAATGGAGTTGAGAGTGGACGCTCTCATAGAATTAGATGAGACTAGGAGGGAAGCTCAGATGAAAAATGCCAAATTGCAGTTACAGGTAAAGAATTTTTATGAAAAGAAGACAACTGCAAGGAGTTTCAAAATGGAGATATGTTTTTGATGTGGAATGCCAGGTTGGAAGACAAAGGAAAACATGGTAAATTTGATGCAATCTGGTTGGGTCTATTCCTGGTGAATAATAAGTGGGGGGAATATTTACATTTCCTCCAAGAAATAATAGGTGATATTCTTGAATTACCAATTCATGGACAATTCTTGAATATATACTTCAGCTGAAGTATTATTTTCCATGAACAGTAGCTTAGATCTGTATATATGTTAGTTTTAGGTTTCCTTTTGTTGGATTTTCTTGTCCGGATAATCCTTTTTGGTTGTCTATGCAACTGGTCTTCTCTAACTGAGATTCTATTTTTCTCACTTCATTCTAGTGGAATGAACATCCCCAACTAGAGCCACTGATGGAGCCTCAAATTTTGTTCTTTGAGTTCCATTAATTAGCCACATTGCTGGTTTGTCATGCTATTCTGGAAAAACCTAAGGTTGGGGTTTTATTTTTGCCTTCATGGAATCCTAGTGTTCTACCTTAAACCTTGGGTTGGATCTATTTCACCATTACCTTTTTGAGGGAGGTTTTAAAATGAATTATGTCCCATTGACTCATCTAGGTTGGGCCCCTTTTAATAAATAGTGTTAAATATTTCACCTTAATTTATTATTTACTAAGTCTAGGTCGGCTCATGCCCTATGTTCTAAGAACAACTTTAAGCCATCATTTTTTGTTGGCCTAGGCGATGCCCCCTATCCACTTTTAATAATTGTTTTATTTTGCAGGAAATGTTTTTTAATGACTGTCGATCATCAAATGATTGATCTTGACCATTCCCCATGATCTCGTGATGACATCACCATTGGGTTTCAACTGATTGTGAAATAACAGGCAAGAGCCACATGTCTCAGCTGCCGATGTCGAAAAAATATTAATAAAGTATTTAATATTTGTGTTGGGCTTTAATATGTTATAAATTGGGTTACTAAAAGAACTGTGAGATGCACGTGCTCGAGATTGATAGTGGTGTTATAAGCTTGATGAAAAATTTCATGACAGTTATGTTTGGTGTTGATGATGGCTATGAATGAACATGATTGTTGATGGTGGGAATCAACGGTTGCCCGCTATCGCGTGATCCAAATATGCAGGATGTTTAGTGATTGCGATATCACAGGTGAGTGCCATGTGTACTCTTTTGGTGTTACATATTGTGGTGGTCCCTTAGCGCTAAGGTGGATATTACATCAACATTTTTGAAGGTGGTCGTTTGATGATCTAAAAAAAACAAAAGATCGACGGCTGAAATTTAAATTCGCATCAAATGTGATTGAAGCCATTGGCACGACATGCAAATGAGATTTAATGGTGGATGAGACATCTACTAGCTAAATTCAATCAAAATTAAGTATTTTCTTTCATTTTATCTTCACCACAAAATCATTCAAGTATTTCTGAAGTAGTTCAGAGCCAGAGATAAAGTTTTTCAAGCGATCACAGTGAAAGTTTGGTTCTCGACAAGGCGCAAAATCCCATGAGTTACTTTCTATATCACGAGGCTAATTTGGTTTTGTTTTTTGTGAAAGGTGTTAGTGTGCTAGTCAAGGGGTTTGTTTATTATTGTCGTAGGGTTACTGGTTCGTTTGAATTGTTGGAAATTGTACAGTTATGTTGTAATTTCATTTTCTGGGTAGTCCTAGTTTGTTCAAAGATTAAAATTTTAAGGATGCCCTACTTGTTTGAGATGGAACCACCAAAGTAACACTTTGTCCATTTTTATTATTTACAAAGGAATTTATATGATGATTTTCAGGATCAACTCCCATTATCAACAAATGACAGGAAGAGGGGTTTGGTTTTAATGAGTGGGAAAACCCTAGGTGAGGGACTAGTGTGCAAGAACTATAATATTGCAGATGCTAGGGTTCCTATGACGGGTTTGTAAATGTTTAGGTTGTGGTATGGACAGAAAAAATTACCCCACCCCTTATTTAATGGCTGGAGATATGATGTGGGGAAACTAGCAGTGCCAAATGTGTTTCCTAACGTGGACCTACTTAGAGCAGTGGCAACACGTTATGATCCTGTTACAAGGGTAATTAGGGATAATGATGGTCGGATTTTGCTAAGTATAAGTGTAGATGAGATTCAACAGGTTTTTGATTTGAGTGAATCTAGCTCATTCTTGGTCCCAATTGATTTTGAGGAGATGAAGTAGGAATATGCAAGGTCAAAGCCTCTCTTTAGATTAAATTTGTTTCCTCCTCATTTGGCTAGGGCAGGCAATTCAAAAATTCATATTAGCCCAAGTGACCAGGAGTCGTTCAGGCTAAGTTGTTTTACCAATCACTTTTTGGAAATATTTTATTCATTATGCCAAATTTTGGGATTCAACCCAAATTCAGTGATGCCCATTGTATATATGTTCATGGGGGCTCAGATTCAGCATCCCAATTTCTCCATGGTGTATGAATATGCATATTTTCTAGCAGAAACGATACATGAGGCTTTGTTGAAGTTGCATGTGGGGGATGTTGGTACTCCTTTCTGTTGGTACTCCTTGTTAATGCATATGTTCTTATACATGAATTCTGACTTCTTCTTAGAGAATATGGAGTTGAGGCAAGAAGTGAATGGAGAAAGATTACCAGTACAGGTTTGGAGTGCAAAATTATCCTACAACAGGGGAGGTGCCAGTTTTGTGTAGTTTGATAACTGCTTTTCCTTGAGACTCAGAGCTCGGTTGGTGGTAAATATGCATAGAGTTCCTGAAGAGTTGCATGAATTCCTCCAACCAAAGGTGAGGAAGCCTGATTTGAAGGTCTGCCACAATTGGGGTGACATCATCTTGTACCTCGTAAGAACTGTCCTAAGGGTGTATGGTTTCAAGGGAGCCCCTCATATTCTCCCATATAATATACCATCAAGAATGGGGTTTTCCAAGGTCATGTGGCAACTAGGTTGTATTTATGAGGACAACCTATCAGGGAGAGGAAAGGGGATTTTGTCCCCTGATTATACTATTGTTTTAGATTTTGTCTTTTCCAAGGAAGGATGGGTCCACTTTGGAAGGTTTTTTGATGATTACCATTTGAAGAGTGAATCTAGGAGGCAACATGACCTTGAAGGATTCTTTGCCTTGTTTAGGCAATGAATTAAAGGTGGCAAGTTTGCACAAGAATTCAACTTTCCTGAAGACCTAATCAGAAATGAATTTGATTTGAATAGGAAGGAATTGAATAAAGAAAAATGGATTGCATATGAGAAGCTACTAGCCATAGTTCATAAAATGGATCCAAAATATGATCCATTGATGGAGTTCACTCCATTCTATAAGAGAATTCATTTCTTGTTGGATAACTTCAAAGAGATTATGGGAAACTTGATGACCAAGAAGGTCAATTTGGAGTTAGATTTTGGAATTCAAAGACTAGAATCAAGGCTTGAAGAAACAAGGCCAACTTATCAGCCCTTAATTGATTGGCCTCTATACAAGAGAAAAATAAATGATAGTAGTGATGAGGAGGAGGGGGATAGGAAAGGAAAAAAAATAATGAATGCATCATCACAACCATGTCCAAGGTTCAGAGCACTAGGAGGGATAAGGATTGTTGATCTGTATTGACCACCGAGAGGTGATCCTATAGTGCTACCATCAAAGCCAAGCCCTAAGAGGTAGAGAGTTGAGGATACACAACAGGCCCTAATGGATGAGATAATTGTGACTAATCAAGATATGCATTTGGTATCCCTTCCCCTCCTAGATCAACACAGTTGGTATTATCCGATATGGATGTAAAGGGGTAGTGTGTACAAGATGCCAAGATGGAGGCCTAGAAGACATTCTTGGATGATGATGCATTTGTGAAGACTCTTGTATTCTTGCAACTAGTTTGGAGGATGAAACTAGAAGAATACAAAGACAAGTGAAAGAGAAGGAGAGAATCAAAGCCTGATAGGTCTAAGCAGGACAATGGTGATGAGGTTATGGCTGAATTAATGGAAGAACTCAAAAACATCACTCCTAATGAGGGAAGAAGACTTGTGACTCAGGTTGGTGTCCTGATTTATCCTAAATGGAAAATAGCCAATGACGTAGCATTCAATTTTATCTTACAATCGAAGCACCCTATACAAAACAATGAAGAAGAGGTTGAGGCAGCTCTATAGGAATTTTCCTTTAGTGAGGAGTATGAAACTCTAGCAATATGGGCATTGGCACCCTAGAGAATAAATCCAAATGTAATTGATATTAGCCCAAACCTAAGGGGAGGGATAATCATCGAGAGAGCTTCTAAAACTTCAACAAAAAAATCTACAAGCCTGACAGTAAATGTGGCCAAATTGGCCCAAAAGATAGCTAAAAGGGAAGAGGCTGAAAAGAAGATTTTGATGGAGAAGTACAATATAATAATTGGAGAATATAGTAGGATGCAACAAAGGAATGTTGAGTTGCAATCTAAAGTTGATAGGTTGAAATATGGGCAGGTAGGAGAATCCTCTAGTTATCTTGGTATCAAAGCATTACCTTCTATTTTAGGGTCAGTCCCCTCTACTACTCCAATTGTTTCTACTCCAAGATCCCCCATACAAACACCTGCTCCCAGTTCTACACCAGGGCCAGTTGAAGAAGAAGTTGAGTATTATGTGGATCCCACCAAGAAGCAAATTTTGAGTAAGATTATAGAATTATAGGCTGCCTTAAAGGCAAGTGAGGATGATGCAATTTCCAAACAAAATGAGGTAGTTGACACAATGTTGAGGCATCTAAATGAGAAGGTTTATGGTATATTACCATCTATGCATTCTTTATATTCTTTATTTTTGGATGGAATAAAAAAAATCAATAGGGATCATGAAATACTTTTTCCTTTGGTTGAGAAGTGGATCCCTAGGGCTAATGATCTAGATATTATGCATAAAGCTTCTTGATTTGATGTAGACAACAGGCCCCAGTCATTGAGCCCTACTCAAATATTTTTGAAATCATTGAAGGGATTCCTGGCCCTACTTGATGATTTGAGTAGAAGAATTAGGGAGTTGGAAAAGAGCTTTGATGACTGGAGTGATACATTTTTACCAGACATCATTGATGCACAAGGAAATGTTTAAACATTGCAATAGTGGCAGGATAGGGTAGAAGAAGTTATTAATGCACAAATCAAATTGATTTGTGATGATTCAGACTATGACTTGTTGGTGAGTAGCATGGATAAAATAATTAACACCAACACATTCTTAGAGTCTTTTGAAAGAGAGGCCAATCAGGTTGTAGTGAAATACACACCTTACAATATTAAGGTGAATGAGGTGGTGAACTTTGACTGGCCAATGGATGAAGAGTATCAGAAATGGCTAGACAAGTACTTAACCAAAGAGGAGTAAGATGGTATCTACTACCGACAGCTAACATCTCAATAGTTATGGTTATAAATGATTATGGTTTTGTCTCCATGGCAGATTTCCATGCAGGTTTTGAGGTTTGGCAAATGCAGTGGCTATTCTCTAATGAGTGGAATTAACAAGAAGATGCCTTGAGACTCAGTGATTGTAACCATATTTTTGAAATGTCATAGAGCGGTCCAATTGACCGGTGACATGTGTATTTTTTGGCTTGATGCTTGTCTTCTCCTTCATTCTCTATAAGAAGGATTTCAAGGCCAAAAATAAGGGTTAGCAAGTTAGATATTTTTAGGTTAAGTCTAGGAATAGTTGCAAAGAAAATTGTAAATCCTGTTAATTCAATGTAAATGTAATTTAGGTTTTGGATTTATAAAGTTTTGATGCTTCATGATAGTACTATCATTTGAGTTATAATGATACATTTTGAGCTCATGTCTCTCCTATGTATAAGCATATCACAATTTTTAATAATATAATGAAGGGTTATGGCATTCATCTCACTATTGTGGTGTGTTTGATTCTCATTTTGGCTTTAACTCAAAGAATTAATTAAAATGCTTGAATGGAGTTATAGATGGATATTTTTATAAAGGGATTTGGTAGGAATTATTGGGTTAGGATATAGATTGATGATGTTGTAATGCAATATTGTCAGAGATCTTATATGTTCTGTGTTTGAATTTGTCATGGAATTTTAGATGTTTGTGAGTCTGACTCCCCAATGGTATATGACACTGGTCTAAAATGTATTTGTTTGTGAGGTTTTGTGTCTTCTTGTCTTTTCTTAGAGCTTGCTAAAAAATTGCAAATCAAATGACTATCTTAACTAATGAAGTACTACTATAACCATATCATGCTCCAAGTAGTTGATGCTATTGATGGAAAGCCAATTCAATTTAGTATTATCCTATTCTATTGAACTATTAAATGAGATTATCTGTTAATTCTTAATTATTGTTTATAATTTCGGTGTAGAGATTATAAACACATTAAAGGGACCACCCTGCTAGGTTTTGCAGAGCCCAAAGTGTAGGAGGTTTATTATTAAAATCCTCATCAGTTGGTCTAGGCCCTTTGAGCTGCCTTTGATTAGAATTGGCAATTCTATAGGTAGAATAGAAGATAAACCTGGTTATAGTAAAAACAACCAACACTTCCATTTAATCATGAAGGACAATCTCTAAAATTATCCCAATTCGCAAGTGAATTGTCAATCATGAGAATTCCTTGCAATTGACTTATTTAGTGCAACCATGAATGAATCCATTTGTACCTAAAACTCATTCATTTATGATTGAAAATGACCTTAGTTCTCTTTTTACCCATGCACTCATAATTAAAGGAGGATATTTTTCCTTCATAACTATGCAAAGCATGTCGGGCCTAAAGTGGGTCCGACTAAAAAAACTTTCATTTTCAAACAAGCTTTACACTCAAATGATCCGACACTGCATTTTGAATACTTATGAATTTGAAAAATGAACTCGGTTGTAATTAGAATCTGTTTTCTGGCACATTTGAAGAATGGTGAAAACTAGCCAAGTGGGCCCTGGATCGCATCTTAAAAATGGTCAAACGACCTCGTGAAGCAATGAAAACTTGTACAAATGCATAAATTTGATCTGAGAGTACAATGCAACAAAAAATCAGAAAAAAGAAACCCAAGGAACCAGATATTAAACCAAAAATTCGCTCACTCAAACTTTTCTCAAACAACAGTCGTTCTGAACCAATTGAAACTGACCCAATTGTGATTTTGCGAAAATAGAAAATCAACTCTTGGAAAGTTGCCACCAGACAGAGTAGATCATTTAGGTACCTTGAGCACGTGTGCAAAATTAATTTTCTTGAATCATCATTGGTCAAAAGATATTGATGGTCGAATTTGAACTTTTTGAAATACTGTCAAGAATGTAGATACAAAATTGAACAAACTACATTCGGTTTTGATCTGTTAAAAATAGAAAATCAGATCATAAGACTTTGAAAAACTGACATGTGATATGATATTGATATGGAGAATGCAAAAGAACATTCGTTCTAACTTAACAGTCATCTGATTGCAAAATGCAAGCTCGAACAAGATGCAACTTTGTAGAATTGGTAGTTTGCAAACAACAAAAAAGTGTCAAAACTCTCCAGCTTCACTTTTCGAAACCCTGAAAAAACTCATCGTGCTAGTAGTCTAAAAAGTAAATGATGATTATGAGACAAAGGATGAGAAACTCTCCCCCTACAAGTGCATGGTTGATAGTTTCAAGCAGTACTTTGATGACATTACCTTTCAAAAAATACCACGTATTCCGAATAGGGTCATAGATGCTATGGCAACCGTGGGTTCCTGATTGGATATTCTGAGCAACGTGCCTAAGTTTGAGTTTTTGGTTGAACAGTTGTTGGTCCCTACCTATGATATCCTCAATTCTATGATGGTGTGTATGATTTTTGGTCCTACTTCCCCTTGGTACAAAGACATATTTGACTATCTAAATGACCAAACCCTTACCTCTAGACCTATCAAACAACTAACGTAGAACGTTTATCCATAAGTTGGCTAAATACACCATCATCAGAGATACCCTATAGAGACATACCTTATATAATGCCCAAATGAGATGTCTCGATGTTGAAGAAGCGCAAACAACCTTGCGAGTGGTCCTACTTTATCCTATAAGATTATGAGATTAGGTTATTATTGGCCTACAATTGAAAAAGACTCATATATATTTGTAAGGAAATGTAGACAGTGTCAGATACACAGAGATTTGATAAGAGCACTAGCATAAGAGATTCGTTTGATTACATCACCATGGCCCTTTTCCCAATGGGGACTTGACCTCATAGGTAAGATACACCCTCCATCATCCAATGGCCATAAATTCATCATAATCGCCACCAAATACTTCACCAAATGGATTGAAGCTATTGCCATGACCTATAACGCCGACACACAAATATCCAAGTTTATCTTAAACTATATCATTTGTCGGTATAGTGTACCCCAATCTATTATCACAAATAATGGTCACCCATTCAAAACCAAATAAGTATGCCATTTATGTGAAGAGTTCCATATCAAACATCATTTTTCCACCCCATATTACCGACAGGGTAATGGCCAAGCTGAGGCATCTAATAAAACCATTGTTAGAATCCTAGAAAACATTATCAATGATGTTGGTCATGACTGACACCTACAACTTAATCATGCCTTATGGGCTTACTACACAAGCATTTTTACTCCCACTGGTGCCACTCCATACTCCCTAGTATTTGGATTTGAAGCTATCTTACCTATTGAGGTTGAAATTCCTTCCCTGAGGGTATCCTTGAAAGGTCACATTGACGATGAAGAATATCGTGTATGCAGATTACAAGAGTTAGAATTACTGGATGAACAAAGACAAAAAGCACTAGACCATTTGCAAGCATATCAGAATCGTCTTCGTCATAGCTATAATAAGAAATTTCTAAATAGACACTTTGACATTGGTGACTTGGTTTTAATGGAGAATCCCAAGAATCAAGCTGAATGAGAAAAGCCAAGTAAGTTTGAACCTAACTGGTTAGGGCCTTATATTGTCACAAAAGCTTTTGGATCAGGAGCATACCAACTCTCTACCCCTAAAGGAGAACCAATTTTGTCACCAATCAACAATCTTCATCTGAAGAGGTTTTATGCGTAGCTTTTGAGAGTCTTTGTCTTAATCGAGAAAATACAAAAAGATGGAAAAAAAAAAAAAATGGTTACCTTCATGAAAACCTGGCAAATAGCCGTCTTTGTAACACCAATTTTTTTTTCAAAAATCAATAAATAGTAAAGAGAAATAATCTATCCAATAGTGAAAACCACTTCGGTGAAGCTATGGATAAGTACCATGGTGAAAACCTAGAAAATAGGTGCCATGTGTAGTCAAACTAACTCTTTCATCTACCATCATTCCAACCATACATTTTCACCATCCCTCATAATAAATGGTTGTCCTATCCATTGCTTAGAATGATTGACATCAAATTCCATTTTGTCACATTCCCCATGCCATCTCGCAAGTCTTATTCCCGACTGGGGGAAAATCCTTGTTCCATGCCATGAGGACCTTGTACAAAGCATTACACTATCGGAAAATGTCCTCAAAAAATTCAAAAAACAATATAAAAACTTCAAAAATACAAAAAAAAATCAAAACATGTCAGAAAATCCCAAAAACAAAGACAAGTCAGTTATGTTAAGTCAATTGTAGACATAGTCGAACTACGTTGCCTCTGCGACTGGACGTAGGCAAGGCCATCAATCAATGTGCCCATGAGGAATTAGGTCTGTCTATCTAGGTTTGTCATGTATCACACACATTAAAAATCATCGCTCTTTGTACATTCAAATTCATTGGTTGTGTCGAACTAGGAGATCTTTGCGTGTACAACGTAGGCAAGGCTAATCAATCGATGAGCCCTCAAGACCGCACTAGGTCAGTCCAATAGGTTTTATCACATTCAATATCACACATGTTGCATATCATCAACTTAAGTACATATTTTCAATCAGTTATGTCAGTTCAAGTTTGGTCGAACTACGAGGTCTCTACGTGTAGAACGTAGGCAAGGCTAATCAAATTGATGAGCCCCCAAGGCCGCATTAGGTCAGTCCTTTAGGGTATATCATCTCAAGTCATACAATATCATCACACACACATTCAAATTAGTCAAGGAATCAAAACAAGTTATGCATCAACAAGGCAAACATCTCAAAGTCATCAAGTTAAAATCAAACACATTGTCAGAGTGATCAACTTATGTCTTAAGCAAGATATTTCTTTCTTGTCAATGGACATCGTCAAATTGTCATAACCTCATGTATCTTGTCACATCAACATCATCAAGCTCCAATGTCTTATATGGCACATGTCTTTCTGAAACTAGGCTTTTTCATGCCTTACACAAATAGTCACCAAGTCGAAACCAGACTCAATGTCTTATGCGGTATGTGTCATCCCTCACATTACACTATGTCAAACATCAAACAATCAAATAATCCCACAAGATCAAGTTTTGGAAAATAATTTTATTTGGCTTTATGACTTTATATCTTATTTTGTCTTATCTTTTTATCAATTTGTGCATAAGTCCGGTTACTAGCTTTCTCAAGGATATCCCTTGAAGGATTTAGAGAAGCACGGATGTCTCAAGACTCTTTTTCTTTGGCTGTTGTCTGTCAACTGTCTTTTTAACTTTGGATTTTGAGTCATGTTTCTAGTTTCCTCAAGGATGTCCTATCAAGGATTTAGAGGAGCAATGATGTCACATGACCCATCTTTTATTTGTTTTTTGTCTGTGGTTTGCTAAGACAAAATGACTGGGGCAATCTTTCCCTTAGTATGAGTTAAGAGACTCCTTGTCTACAACGTTCTGTTTTTCATAGAGGGATGACTTTGTACACTATGATCTATCTCATATCATCATTTGTACTATCCATTTGTGTCAATCTCGCCCAATGATGATAAAATGCAAAGCTTAGTATAAATTTGGCAAAATATTGAAGATTCTACATTCTTCTAACAAACATTTCTAATACTAACATTTTGAGTAATCCATGCTAACATTTCTTCCTTTCTACATATTCACTTCGAGAGCACACTTGTGTTCTTCAAACCCACCTATCCTCTCGAGGGGGCATACCAATACCTCCTTGTCATTCTCCCTTTCACTGGGGAATATATTCTTTTTACCTCCTCATCATTCTCCCTTTCACTGGGGCATATCTTTTTTCAATTTCTTTGACACAACGTGATAAACAACATTGTATCGAAGAGGGGCAAACTGTAGACACCGAAAATTGGTCTAGGCCTGGGAGCACCACTTTCGACATAATTTTCTATTATCCATGGTCATGATTAAATAATTTTTATTATTAAATTACCTTTCTAAACACATATTTCCTCTATTAATTAAATAACCTTGTTAATTATTTAGTTAATTCATTATGACCCTTTATTCAACTTGATTAATTAAATAAAACATATTTATCTAATTATGTTGCTAACTAATCAAATCTCCTTCTTAAAATAAATAATTTATTATTTAATTATCCCTTTATCATATTTCAACTATAATTAAATATTTTTTATTTAATTATTCAATTAATCCCTTTCAAACAGTCAATTAAATAAATTACATTATTTATTTAATTAATTCATTTCAATTTTGAATGTTGAATTAAATTAACATTTAATTCATAACTAATTTTTTCTATCACCTTCTTCTATCATCCAGTTATCTAATCATTAACTCACCTTCTAACTCAAGATCTATTTTAAATCCGTCAGCTTTCTCTGGATTCAATATTTGTTCATCTCTATGAGATAACTCTCTTTCACAACCAGTCAATTAACTAGTTCTAACTCATATGCATGAATGTGTTTATTAATTAAATATCTTTATTTAATTAATTAATTCATGTATGCATTCAAACGAATTATTCTTTGAGTTCTAACTTTGTCTTTTTCATTCAAAGTCTATTTCTTCTATTTTCGAAGACTCTCAATTGAAGATTAAATTTTTTATTTAATTTGGAACTCGTGTTCATTCTATTTTTGAACAGTCTTGACACAAGATTAAGTTATTGTTCTAATTTAATCTTTATCCTGCATAATTTCCTAACTCACATTCTAATTGAAACAAAAATCACATCGAATGGCATTTATCAGTCTCGATCGTTGATCTCTCTTTTGTATCTGAGTCGATCATTCGAAAACCCAAAATCTATTAAATGACTTGTCATTATCATTATTCTCCCTCCCAAAATTAATACTTTTGAGAACCTATTGTCTTCGATATTTTTCTTAGACAATACATCTAGGTTATTCTTGCATCAATATTAAAAATATGAGGGAAAGAATACTAAGACAAAAAAATGGATAAGGACAATCAAGATAATTCGAAGGAGTGGACGCATATTCGGTAAGACTATTCTAGTTATAGTTTTTATTATTTTGTTCATTTTTAATCATTCTTAGTTGTTTGATTTTAGATTAATATTTGTTAGATTATATTTAACATCGTCTATCTATGCATATTTCCATTTATTCTAGGTCTATAATGCATATTCATTCAAAACAACCCTATTGCAATTGAAATGAACCAGCATTCATAATCGACACACAATCTAATCCAAAAATCTAGCATTGATTCATAATCAAACTAAGAACAATTTTAAGTCCAGGCTAACTTTACAAAGTAGCTAACAATTAGTTAACTACAAAAAATATGGACTAGAGATTATTGCAAACACCTCAAGCATCAAACCCTAAACATCATCAAATCATCTAATATCAAATAAACTTAAGCAATTTTAAAGATAGAACATCAAGAACCATGCCAGATAAAACTCAACACAAGGAAGGCACCAAATCACAATGTCTTTACTTGTATTAAATCATCCAAAGTGGCAACAATTCTAGTCTTCTATTATAACACTTGCTTGAAAGATAAAAATAAATCCTAACTCTAACTCTTTCTCTTATCTCAATTCGCTCCAATATAAAAAAATGTCTAACTCCCTACAAATGAGGTAGAATGCCAAACTTATAGAAAACCCCCCAAGACATGCTAGCCCAATTAGGTTTACAATAACAAATGGCCCAAAATAGGTAAGCCAAGAGGAATTTGAAAATAACATGAAATGTGCATTAAATGCACCAATTTCATCCAAGTCGGCCTGGGATCTCCAACATAACCCGATCCAATGCATGCAAAGGAAGAGGAGGAATAATAGGGAAGTAAAAATCCTGATGAGGTATTGCATTAACTGCCCTCCCCTTTCTCTTTATCTTGATTTTCCCCATCTTGTATCATAAAAAATGTTTTCTCTAAGTCGGAAATAGGTGGCATAACTAACACCTTCATTCTCCTTTCAATGGACTTAATTTCATGCCTTGATTGCTTTACCACCTTATCCTAGTCCACCTTCAGTGTCTTGTATTTATCAATTACCGTAATGTATGTAGCTACATCATTGAATAGGTGCTCGGTGACCTGGTCCTCATTGACTGGAGAATGCACCTCTCTCCACCATTTCCTCAACTGCTCTAGGCTTAGATGCTTCAACACAAACCTTTTCCTTCCTATCATAACCTCAAAGAAGGAGATTCATTTTTTTGTAAATTTTAGTCAAGGCATCCTCAATTTGTTTCCCCTGCTTGTGCACCTTCTTCAAAACCATTTGCCCTATTTGCAAAACCTCAAACCATTCCCAAGGTTATGTTACTTTGGAAGAAGGAATAAATCCATCTCCTACCAGCTTCTCTTTAGTGTAGCCCATGATGATTCTAGTCTTTTGTAGAAAAACATCCATATCCTCCCTATCATGAGCCAATACTTTCTTTAACCAATCTATTGACCTCATAGAATCCCCACTAGTTGAAAGAATATCCTTGATGGAATTGTCTCCATGAGTTTGCACTCCATGTAACCAACTCATTGTAACATGGGTAGTGAGCTTCATCCTTTCTAACTCAGTAATTATTTCTTCTGGTAGGAAGCTTGCAATAAATGACAAGGAGCTAATGGATTGCAAGGGTTTCATAAACTCTTATAGATATCTTTTAAGTTTGTCATTCTCCTTCTTCAATTCTTGCTTGGTTTGCACCTCCTTCTTTAATATTCCAAGGATTATAGCACTAGAACCCTCATATTCTTCAATATATTGTTCCATGGAAGCATGCCCTAAGTTGAATTTTTTCATATTGTAATAATTCCCAATCACATTATCCTTATTCTTGTTAGGAGTAGGAGTAGCAATGTGGACCACTCTATTATTTTCCCCATCTCTCTCAATTCTAGAAATAACCCTGACTTTCTTCTTTATTTTTTCCTTTCCTATGTTCCCCAGTAATTCATCCCAATTGGGAGGAGTATCATCCACCACAATTTTTTTACTCTTCAACTCCTTTTCCAACCATCCTGGGATTGTGGGGTCTGATTGTACATTATCTTGTCCCACTGCATCTTGTTGAACATTGGGCACATCTTCATCAAAACTTTGCTTCTCAAGTATTTCCTCCACTGTATCCTCCTTTTCCTGATCGTGCTCCCCTTTTTCATGCACTAGTGAGGGAATCTTAGCTGGAATCTCCTCCTTCTAATGAGGTCTATACTCATGAACCCCTACAAGTGAATCCTCACAAGCCACCAAAGGATACTGTAGAACCTTCTCCATTTCTGTGTCAACATTATAGAGTTCTCCCTCTTGGAATTCTTCCTCTCCCTAATCCTAGGGATCCTCAACATCCTTTGATTCATCTACCACATTGTCACTCATGAGAAGGAAGGAAATACTCATGCTCATTGACAAGAGTAGTCATGGGAACACTTCCCTTTAGTGCACCATCCTTGGGAGATGGAATCCTTGATCTCCTGGTATATACCTGTGTCTTTTCTCCCAAGCTCTCCACCTCTACCACTGGGGGTTCAACTTCTTCATCTACCTTAGAGGTCTCCTCTTTCTGTGAAAACCTCACAATTATCCTCTTCTTGGGCAAAGGAACACTGGCATCCCCCTCTTCTTTTTCTTCTTCATATTTCTCAACTATTTTCTTCTTTGAGACATGCTTCCTTTTCTTGGCTATAGGCTTTATTTGCTTCCCTACTTCCTCTACCTAAACATCTTTAATTTTAATCTTGAAAGGAGAGCCCACCTTGGTTTTACCTTTGGGTTCCTATTCAAGTGATTCTTTAGAAGTGGAGTGAGACTCCAAGTCTCCCATTAGATGATAGGTGCACTGCACACCCTCACTTTCTAACTCGAACATCCTGTGCTTGAGCCATTAGCTTGGTGTACCTGATTAATGGAGTCATGATTTTTTCTAATTTTTTCTTCTCTTCTTCTATCCAATCCACTTCTCCAACTGGTCTATCCTTCACAACTTCAAAGTTATAGCCCTGAATCAAATTTCCATCTTCTTCAACCTAATCTGAAACAACCTTTACGTTGTATAGCCAGACCAAGTTCACTGGTAGCCTGGAGAACTTCTTCCTTCTAACTTCAAACTCCTCACTGATGTTAGCCCAATAATCTTCTATGTCATCCTTGTGACTGTATTCTTTGTTGGACTTCTTCTGTGCTTCACCAGTTATATCAAATCTAGATCTCTTGCAATGGAATGAAATACCAAGAGTACTCATCTCTTCTTCAGAAGCATGCGCTGAGTTAATAGAAGGGCATGCCTCACCACTGCCTATTCTTGTAGACACATACAAATGACCAAGGCCTGCAAGCACTATTTTACCACCTTTTCGTCCTAACATAATTATGACATTTTCAACTATTAATAAAATAATTCACAATTTTTTAATTTATTCATGAACCCTTTATTCTTCCTGATTATTAAATAAATATATTCTAATTTATTTAATGTGTCACTAATTCCCAAATCCTCATTTAATTAAATAGATTTATTAATTTATTTAATTAATTAACTATCTCTTCTAAATTAAATAATTATTCCTAATTATTTAATTGCTTTATGTGACATTTCCCTCTTTTTAAATAAAATAATTTATTTAAAAATGTCTCACATGGTTAACTGCTTCTTCTTTTAGTAATTAATTTTAAATCAATTACTTACTATTTCACAAAATCCATATTTTGAATTAATTTTAATTCAAAATGGAATTATTCTTCTAAAAATCAAGTAATTGCTAGAATTACTAATTTTCTAAAATCTCATCTTCTTATCTTTTGATTTTTACTAATTTCATCTCAATATCACATTCATTCTCCATTCTTGATGTAATTTCTTAAATTAAATCTTGTCCACTCATTTGAGAATTTTACCCTAACCCTAATTGAGAGTTGTCATTTTGAATCTTGACCATTGATTTTAGGGCATTTTCTCAGTCTTCAATCTCATTCGTCCATCCAAAATTGCACTTTCTATAAAATGTCAATTTTGTCCTCATTTTCAAGCATCTTAGAAATTTGGAGAAATCTATTAATCTCTTAACTTTCTTCTTGCATTCTTGTTTATCATTTTAGCTACTTGCATTCTAGATTTCACTTCATTTTGTATTTAGTTTATTAAAAATCCTTCAAATATTTTTTTAGGGCTAGTCTATTTATAGAAGTTTTATCATCAAATCTGAGGGCACACTCTTCATCACAACAAGCTAAGAAGGTGCAATGGAAGTCAGCCATGGAGGAGGAAAGATTGGGTGAAGTTGCTTCTTATTTCTTCTCTTATTTCTCCTATGCATTTTATTGGTTTGTTGGATTTATTTAATTTACATGCATGCATATGTTACTAAAAATCTATCTTGTAGAAAATCCATCATTACATTGGTGAGCCCGAAAATCTCCTTAACATGTTTTTTCAAGTTTTGGTACGGCTTCCGGTTTTAATTTTGCAAGTACAAGTACAGAATGACGCAATTGACAGACTGTGTGATGAAAACGCTCTGTTGCACCGCATTCAACTTCATGTGTGATGCATGCTCTCTATCGCACTGCGTTTGACATCCTGAGTGACGCAATAGACCTGTTGCACCAAATTTTCGAGCCTACAAACTACAAACGCCTGATCGAGTCACATATGCTCTATTGCAACGTATTTTGACTGGTAAGATTTTTTCCCCAGTTTTTTTTCTTTAGTTTTTCCTATTTTCTTTATTTCTAGATTAGAGTTTTTTTTTGTGCTACTAATCTATTTGTTGTAGCATGTGTCTAGTTGGAGTTAGTTAAAGTGTATTGTTTTTTTTTTTTTCTCCAACAAATCTTGCATTCTTTTCGCTCATGGGATTAAATGAACAAACATGCAAGTGCATAAGGCTAAAGAGAACAATACACTTTGTTTTACATGGGTTTAAAATTAACTCTTAGTTAGAAAATACTACAAATAGTTAAAATAAACCCCGTTGTTTGACAAACACTAGAAAATGGATAAAATCAACCCCATGTATTTTCTATTTGTACACATTTGATTTTGGGTTTAAAATGAACAACATGCGAGTGTGAGTTAGCATATTCATCTGCTATCTCTTTGTTTCTAAGAAAATATTGATTGAACTATGAATATGTTGGCTTTCTTTTGTTAAGCCTTAGATTTTGGGCCTGCTTTGGTGGGAAAAAGTGCTCACCCCAAAGTAACTCAAACTGGGAACACGCTAAAGCCAAGCGACGCCCAACCGGTATATAAATTTGAATGTTAAGGAAAGCTTAGCATTATAGAACTTCCTACGAACTAGCAATTGAATCCATAGTACTCTTGTGGTGTGTCAAAACCTATAGAGCATAACCTCTATAGACTAGGATGATAATGCCTCTCGAGTGGCCTTCTGAACAGGTGCCTAAAATAAATCATTTGTTGTAGAAAACCACAAACTTTCTATTCTTTGGTGCAGCAACATTCATTGCCAAGGCACCTGCACCTATGTAGTTCTTAGTAGAAATGATCAATCTTCCATGGAAGTTTCAAGGAGGTTGGAAGATTGGTTTCCCTGAGAAATGAGTACTGTATAAGGGGGAGCCCATGGGGCCAAGCTTCTGAATTCATTCGCTAAGCATATGCGGTTCATGGGATCCATAAGAATATTGTCCTTGCAGCCCTAGGATTTTTGTCAATGTCTTCAATGTGGTTGATTTTCAACTTTTTTTTACAACACCAAGTGTTTGCCAACTTGTTTTAAGAAAAATTCAACAACTGAACATCAAACCTGCTAAAATCTAAGATAAACTAGTAAATCTTCTAATTTTTTTTACAAAATTGCTTCCTGTGACACATTTTCTCTATCAAACTGCATTCATTACATTCTGAGCCGCAATCACTCTAATGAGCCACATTTGAAACATCCTGCATCACAATCACAATTTCACACCGCATTTGATCTCCCATATGTTGCATTCACCCTATCAACCCGCATTTGATTGAAATCGAGCCACATTCACCATTCTAAGCTACATTCGCTAGTTTCAAAATGGCATTTGACATTCTAAGCTGTATATTCTTTGTCATGCCACATTCACTATGATGCATTTGCCAAACTTCATAACTATCTTCCCACTATAAAAATTAAAGTCCAAAACTTGTCTTTTCTAGAATTCCATCAAGTCTTTTTTTACTCTTATTGTTTAAACCATACACTGAATTGCTCAACTTCCCTCAACATTGCATTATAGATGTCATTTTTAGGATCACAATAGGATTCCATTTCCATTCGATTAGTTTCATTGTTAGCTCTACCATTTCCTTAGACACTCATTTTTGCAGATTTTAGGAGTAGACTCTTACCATTCATTGTCAAAACTTTGCATTCAATACTAGGTTATCTTTGGACTTAATCACCCCTTGTCTTTCAGTCAATATCATTGTGAATTATTTCCCACTCATCAGTCTAGTGAGAAAACTTCACCTTTTCACTCATTGTCCTTTTATAGCCCATTGATATTCCAAACCTGAATCATTGCCAAAACTTTGCTTGGTTAAGTATCCCTCTCCTTAGATTTACCAATAGTTAGTACATCTTAGGCTCCCTTTAGTTGCATACCATTTAGTATCTTAATTTTAGTGTCACACTATTTGCATTCACAAACCTTTAGTCTCATTTTTCTCTCATTTTCATTTCATAACATTCCTCAATTCGGTATGTGCAGGATCATGATGGACCAAAAAGTGGCGATATCTAAGCAATATGATGGCCCATGTGGCTGATGACTTTTTTTGTACCCAAAATTGATGAAACGAAAAGGGTTTTTAAAGGATATTCTCAGATTTCCACCAATATAAATTATTCTTTACTTTGAATTTAATAAATAATTATTATTCATTTTCTATTTGAATTATGATTAAAGTCCTGATTGATAGGCTAATTGAAAAAAATCAATGGCTTTCAAACGGTATCACTTTTTTTGAATCCAAAACGTGCATCACATTTTATGATTCATATACTATAGGATTAAAAAAAAAAAATGAATTTCATGAAGTTTTGACCAAGTTAAGGTGGTCAGATATACGAGTTTTTATATTTTTTAAAAGTTGTAATAAAAAAATCATAATTAATTATTTACTTAGAAAAAAATTACAACAAAATATTCATCACATTGGGACATGAGTTCCCTACTTATATCTAAAATCTTCTAAAAAAATATTATCATTTTATTTTGGTTAGGGTGGTCAGACATACACCTACTTCTTATTTTTTCCTTGAAATTTAAGTACTACTGCATTGAAATTTCAAATTTTCACCAAATAGATTTTTAAAAATAAAATAAACCTAGTAGTTTAGAAACTAAATTCAATTTGATACAGATTATATTCTTACATATTTTTTAAATAATATAGATAACTTATTCAAATTTTTATGTCAAGTTGCCTAACTTTGATTTTATGAATTTTATTGCCACTTAAGGGCCTGTTTTTTCCATGATGATCCTACACATACCCAATTCCAAAACCTAAAAACATAGTGTCATATTTAGGTCATTCTCCCCCATCATCCCAAAGTTGAGAAAAACTTTTATGGTTGAAACTAGATTATAGAGAAAGAAAAGACTCATGGCTTCTTTTGGACAAGACAACAACTTTCTTAATTTCACGAATGACATGAATTCCTTCCCTAATGACATGAACAATATTTATATTGACATCAGAAATTCCAGTATCAATCCTTTCAGTGAGATGACCATGACACCCTCTCCACAAAATCGTTTTGAACAATTTATCTGCAGAGACCCAAGTGGGGAAGTCTTTGGAGAAGACATACTAGCTTTTTCCCAACACCCAAAACTGGCCACTTTTGTGGAAGAAGTGGTCTTAAATGAATCCTTCAAATTCCTAGCTATGCTCCTTGACGAAGTGGCTATGTTACCAAAGGGATTTTATATCAATGCTCTTAGAGAAACATCTCTCGATCCCCCATCAAACAATCCTTCCATGGGATTTTCTTCACAAAATATCATCAACACCATCAATACTACCTCCCTTGGTCATGCTACCACTACAACCAATGCATCCACCACAATAAACACAATATCTATTGGGGTATCCTCTACTCATACCAACACCACATCACAACCCATCCCCTAACAAACATCCTCACAAAAATTTGGAGCAACCATAGGTGCAACCACCTCAAACCTCTTTGGAACTTCATCTAGTTCCATGGGTACATCAGAAAACCTATTATTAGGTTCCTCGAATGCTATGGCAACCAACTCATCAAACCATTTTGGGAGAAATAAACAAAGAGTTGTCATTCAAAGCACCCAACTTAATTCCTCATAGATTAATACCAACATTCCTCATAGCCACAATTTCTTATTTGGGCAAGGAAATCAAGGCACCCAATCTTTCAATCCATTTGGGAATCAACATGCTCAAATTAACAAGGCCCCCAAATTCAATCCAATATGACAGGATCTCATATCCCCACTTACGCCTCTCAATTTCATACGTAGTAGCAAATCCCTCATCAAAACACTTATTTTTCTCACCGACAACCAATTCCAAATCAACATATGTCATCACAACAAGTGGGCACTCAATCCATCCCTATCACCAACATGTATGATGCTACCAACAACCCAATTGTGGAAGCACTCACACTCCCACTTGCTTCTCTTCAAATGCAATTGGAGACCTTGCAACAATCCAACAAAAATTCTTACATGTCACATGAATTGTGTCCATATCCATTCAACACAACCTTGTATATTCCATCCTTTCGTCATGGATATGTGGTACCTCATTTTCCTAAATACAAAGGAAAAATGAACCCTATTGAACACATAAGAGAATTCACCACTAGTTGCATGGATGTTGCATATGAGAAAACATATCTCATGAGACTTTTTTCTAGAAGTCTCATAGGTCATGCACTGGAATGGTTTTCGCTATTGCCTATAGGAATCAAAACATGGGATGAATCAGCAAACAAGTTTGTTGAAAACTATGCTTATAACATTGACATGGATATCAACATTTCCTCCTTATGAAGACTTACCCAAGAGGATGTAGGAGAGACTTTTATCCCATTTTTTCAAAGATGGATAACCTTAGCAATTAGATGCCCGGTAGAAATACCTAAAAAGGAGAAAGTCACCATGTTTGTACAAACTCTCCTAAGACCGCTAAGGTATGGCTTACAAGTCCATTGTTGCACCATCTTTTTTGACCTTGTTGAAAAGGGTGTTCAACTTGAGAAAGCCTTGATCACCAAAGGAGAATTAAAGTATGGTGGAAAAACCATCAACACCACCACAAATAATAACCTAAGTAGCTCCAATGACAAAACCAAATACTGGGTTAAGAACAAACACATCACCAATGACGGTACTATCAATGCAATAGGTCATGTACTCACCATCAAAGGAGTACAGAATCAAAGTGCACCTATAACTACACTGCCACCAATTGCCAATTCTATTGAAAGAAATCCTGCTCAATCTAATCAAAGGTAGCTACATCAACCGTGACAATTTGAAAAACGCACACACACCCCTTTGGGTGAACCTATCAAAATTGTCTTAAAGAAACTAATCTAGAATGGTGTCATAATGTTGGAAGAACCTAAACCATATGACCTTGGTCAGTTCAAGCCATCATGGTGGGATGATAGCACATTTTGTGATTACCACCATGTTAAAGGGCACAAAACTTCCTCTTGTCGTCAGTTATGAAATCTGGTACAAGACCTTATTGAAAACCACACCATTGAGTTAGGCGGTCAACCATTTACATCTAATGTGGATCATAATATCCACAAGAACCCACTACAAGATCATGGTTCTAGTAAATCCTCTTCATCTAGCACGAAGAATACCCATAATTAGGCCAATAATGTTTGTCCTGCCTCCAATTATTTCAGTGGTATAATCATCAACAACTTGTGAGTTGCTGATGAAGAACAATGTGTTAATACTATCACTATTAAAAAAGCCCTAGACTGTAACGTCACAACATGCAAAGGAAAGGTCACCATCCCAGGTCCTTCTGCATGTCATCCTAAAATCACCATACCTAGTCCATCTACCAGATAGTCAAACCCTAAACCAAAGTTCATTCTTATTGAGAAATTGAATAAAAAACCTGCTCAAATATCCATCCTTGAATTGTTTCGTATCTCACTGCACATAAGGCCATCTTGGATAAAGTCCTGCAAGAGTCATTTGTCCCAACCAACATTGATGTCAACCATTTTGAGACTATGGTCGGATATCTAAATTTTCCTTGTCACATTACCTTTTCAGACAATGACTATTCCTTGCCCAAACCATCTCATAATGCTGCCCTTCATATCGAGGTTTTTTTCCACAAACATAAGGTTAGACGAGTCTTAGTAGATGGCAGAGTAGGATTGAACATCTGCTCTTTAAAATTGGTTAAAGCTCGTGGCTTCTCTGATGCATGTGTAGATGCTACCAAGGGCATTGTCATTAAGGCATATGATGATGAAGAACATGCTTCTAAAGGCATCATCACAATTCCACTTTGGGTGGGACCAGGTATTACAAATACAACATGCCAAGTCCAGGATAGTGACATACATTACAATATCTTAATTGGTCACCCTTGGATTCATTCTCTAAAGGCCATTCCTTCCACATACCACCAATGCCTGAAATTCCCTTTTGATGGTACTGAAATCACTATACTAGGAGATCCTAATCCATTTCAATACTATACCAATTTGCAAGCCACTACTGAGCATGAGGTACCCATCAATCGAGAAGCCTCAGCTTCCACCTCTTCCAAATATATTGACCCATCTGCACTCACAAAATCATCCATTCCATCAACTTCTACCACACCATCTTCCTCAACCTCCATACCAAGTAAAGACCTTGAGATCCAAGACCTTGGCTATGGAGAATTAAAATTGAATATGGCTTACTATATCACCACAATACCTAAGCCTCCTAAAGTATATGGTAGACCATGTTTCACGATCAAGCCCAAAACAACTTTCAAGGTTCCACCAGAAATGGTTTTCACACTATGGGGGGATATGAGTAATGAAGTCATCATCGACATAGCTAACTGGATCTACAAAGACCCAAAAGATTTACCTCCACTACCAGTGCATCTCTATGGAAAAGGCTATGATATATGCAAGGCACTAGGTTTTGATGGTACAAGTGGTCTTGGAAAGCCCAACAATGGAAGGAGGGAACCTATTATCATTTCTGCAAGACCAAGGTACATAGGGCTAGGGTTTGACCAACTCAGAACTGATGATCAATGTACCTATGAAATTTCAAGTGAGGATGTAATGAATCCAGAAAGTGTCGAGACAAGCAAAGAATCCCTTACTGAAACTGACTCTAATAAATGGGAATGGGGATATGAGGAAACCTTGAGCAACTATGATATTGATGAACTATTCCTAGATGCTATTCAACTCCCCTTCAAAGAAAATTTTTGAGAAGAGTACAACATTGACCCTATTGACTGACATTCCAAAAATAAGGAATGGGTAAGCATTCCTTGGGATCTAGAAGAACATAAGGTGTCGTCGGAAACATCTGAATTATCCCACCCCATTCCTGAGACAACCCATGAGCCTAACATGCCTGAACCTACTATCCATACCTCTGAAAGGACATCCAATAGTCATGATGCCGATAATTTTGTGCTCTATTATGAATTTGAGTTCAACTCATTGGAATCTGAGTATGGTCCATCCATTGCATCTGATACAGAAATTGAAATTGACAACTTTTCCTTCACACTTGAGGCTTCCATTTGCACACATTTCGCATCTTCCCCATATTTTACCAACACTAATGATGGCATTTCCCTTCTTTACCCGCAACTGATTGACTTGGACCAACAAGAACCACTAGTGATGGACATCTTTTAGAATGATGAGGCAATAATAGAATTCATGGGACTCTGAGAAGGCATACCATGGGGTGATCACAAAATAGGATTTTCCATTGACCTAGATTTTGTAGCTTACTTCAGGGAGACTTTGCAATCCTCTAGTCATAGAAATGCAAAGAATAAGACAAAAAAAGAAATGTCCTTAGGTGAAAACAACAAGGCACCTTCTAACAAAAAAATAGTAAAAATAAAGGACATATTTGAAGGTGAAAACCTCTCTAAGGCACCTAAGGATGGAGGATTGGAATTTCTTTCTTCCTATGACACAGGAAAAATCAGCCATGCTAATCAATAACACCATCGAAGTTAACATAGCTACACCAAAGAATCCCAAAATGGTTCTCTTGGCTGCATCATTAACAAAGGAAGAAAAACCCGAGTTCCAAAAATTATTCATAGAAAGGAAGGTTAACTTTGCATGGTCATATGGTGACATGCTAGGCCTTGATCTAGAATTGGTATTGCATCATCTTCCATTAATTCCAAATATCAAACCAGCCAAACAAAATTTGTGGAAAATGCATCCACAGATTGCACTACTTGTAAAAGTTGAACTAAAGAAGTTACTGGATGATGGATTCATAAGATCAATAGATTATACTGACTAGATATCCAACATTGTCCCTATCACAAAGCCAAATGGGAAAATCTATATCTGCACGGATTTCAAATATTTGAATAAGGCTTTCCAAAAAGATGATTTCCCATTACCAAATATAGACATGATTGTTGATCTCATGGCAAGGTAAAATATGCTATCTCTCATGGATGGTTTCTCAAGACATAACCAAATCCAAATTGCAATAGAGGATCATGACAAAATGGTATTCATCTGCCCATGGGGAACATACTATTGGAATGTCATGCCTTTTGGCTGAAAGAATGCAGGCACCACATACCAAAGAGCTACGACAATAATATTTCATGACATGATGCATATCCTAATGGAAGATTATGTGGATGACCTATTGGAAAAATCTTTGACATGAAAAGATCATCTAAAAGTACTAGACAAAATGTTTAGATGGCTAGAGGATTACAAGGTTCGTTTGAACGCAAAAAAGTGTGTCTTTGGAGTCACTTCAGACAAGCTTTTGGGATACATAGTTTCACGACAAGGCATTGAAGTTGATCCCACAAAAGTGAAAGAAATTCTGGACATGCCTCCACCAAAAGGAATCAGTGAGTTGAGAACACTTCAGGGAAGACTATAGTCCATCTGATGCTTCATCGCACAGTTGGCAGAAAAGTGTCAACCATTTCAGTACCTATTACACAAAAGTATCCCCTTTGTATGGACAAAAAAATGCCACACAAACTTCAAACAAATCAAAGAATATCTATTGACACCACTTGTCCTAATTTCACCTATTGAAGGCAATTCATTGATCCTATATGTCTCGGCAACTAAAAATGCACTGGGGGCATTATTGGCACAAAATGACAATGAGGAAAAAGAAAGAGCCATATACTATATTAGTTGCACACTAATAGGATATGAGTTGAAATATATAACTATTGAATGGCATGCCTTGCAGTTGTCTTTGCGGTACAAAAACTAAGACATTACATGCTGAGCCACCAAACAAACCTAGTAGCCAATATTGATCCACTAAAGTATCTCCTAGGTCAGGCAGCATTGACAGGCCGTTTAGCAAAGTGGGTCATGATATTGAGTCAATATGACATCCAATATGTTGAGCGCAAGGCAATAAAAGGGCAGGTAGTAGTAGATTAGCTTGTAGATGCACCCATCCAAGATACTCATCCACGATAATTAATTTTCTCGGTGAGTCTATCTTTCATGCCGAACCTCCATTACAATGGAAGTTGTATTTTGACGGGTCCCACACTGGTCATGGCTTAGGAGTTGGCATCTTGTTCATCACACCACAAGGGGATTCAATTCCTAATTCATTATGGATCACCTTCCCTTGTACTAATAACATTGTAGAATATGAAGCATTGGTCACAGGACTCAAGATCACAATTAAATGGAAAATTCAGACATTGCTCGTATTCGGGATTATCAGTTAGTTATCAACCAAGTGAATGATGATTATGAAACAAAGGATGAAAATTTGCTTCCTTACAAGCGAATGGTGGATAGTTTCCAAACATATTTCAAATTGATTTCCTTTGAAAAAATTCTCAGGACACAGAATAAGGAAGTAGATGCAATGGCCACTATTGGATCTCTATTGGACATCCCCAAAAATGTGTCACAATTTGAGTTCTTAGTCGAACAACTATTGATGCTAGCATATGACATCCCAGACTCAGAAATGGTTTGTGAGATTGTTTGTCCTAGTTCACCTTGATACCAAGACATTTATGACTATCTAAAGTCCCAAAACTTACCACCCAACCTTTCTAATAACTAGAGAAAGTCCTTTATATGAAAATACACTCGACACACCATCGTCAATGATACCCTATACCATCGTGGCTTTGATAACACCCTTCTTCATTGTCTCGACATTGATGAAGCCCAAAAAACTTTATGAGAAGTACATGAAGGTATATGCGGATCTCATTTGAGTGGTCCAACATTAGCTAGGAAAGTCACCAGACTTGGATACTATTGGCCGACATTAGAAAAAGATGCTCTTCAGTTTGTGAGAACATCTTAGAAATGCTAGGTGCATAGTGACCTAATTCACACACCTACACAGGAACTGAGACCGATCACTTCTCCATGGACATTCACATAATGGGGACTTGACCTCATGGGCAAGACCCATCCATCCTCCTCTAATCACCATAAATTCATAATCATTGCCACTGAGTACTTTTCAAAGTGGATTGAATTTGTCCCTCTCAATTACATCATCGGTAAGAAAATATCAAAGTTTATCATAAATTACATCATCTGCTAGTATGGTGTTTTGTAGTCCTTCATCATAGATAACAGGAATCCATTCAAAAATTAGGACGTTTGTGAACTTTGTGAGAAATTTCACATCCAACATCATTTCTCCACCCCATATCACCCACAAGGTAATGACCAAGCTGAGGCATCAAATAAAACAATTCTTCACATTCTTAAGAAGACAATCAACGACATTGGCCGAGATTGGCATCTACAACTTAATCCTACCTTATGGGCCTATCATACTAGCATTTGTACCCCCACTGGAGCCACTCCATTTTTTTTGGTTTATGGATCTAAGGCCATATTGCCCATCGAGGTCGAAATTCCTTCTCTCCGAGTCTCCTTGGAAGGAATGATTGATGATGAAGAGTACAAACAGTCTCACGTACATGAGCTATAAATGTTACAATAAAGATGAAAAAGTTCCTTAAATCACTTGTAGGCATATCAAAATCGTCCCTGCCAAAGCTATAACAAAATTGTAATGGTGAGAAAATTTGAAATTGGTGATTTGGTCCTCAGACAAAATCCAAGAAATCAGGTGGACCATGAAAATCCTAAAAAGTTTTGAGGCTAATTGGCTTGGTCCTTATATTATTATTGTAACATTCAGTTCTGGAGCTTATCAATTTGCCACAATAGATGGAGAATAGTTGAGAAAACCCATCAACAACCTACATGTACGAAAGTTCTACACATAGCATTAGAGAGCTTGGTTGGAAAACCTAAAAAAACAAAAAAAAAATTGTAAAAAAAAGAAAAAATCATCCCTTGATGAACACCTGGCAAATAGGCATCTTGGTGACACCAAAAAAAAATAAAAAAATGGCAAAAATAGTTAAAAGAAATAAATTCATCTAATAGTGAAAACCTAGAAAATAGGTGCCATGCGTAGTCGATCATTGCTTCACCATCTACTGTTACTCTAATCGACCCTTATCCACTTCCCATAATCACAAAAACCTAGCATATTCATGAAATTCACCCTAAGTCCTGTCAATTCTGACCATGGTTAGCATTTGGTTGACATCAATCCTTGCATATCCTTGCCCTTTTTCCTATGTTTTCCTATCTCCATATCATTGGACTCGGGTAATCCCCGATCTGTTTGGGGGCAAGAGCTTTATCATGTAACTATAGTGGGTGTCACACATGATCCCACATCCTTAAAATGTCTGAAAAAGTCTTGAAAAAAGATCTAAAAATTTGAAAATATTCAGAGAAAATCCAAAAAGTAGAGTCAAAGTCAATTTTATCTGGTCAATTCAATCAGTCATGTCAATCAATCTTTTCTCCATGTTCGAACTACATTGTCTCTACACATTTTCTACATAGGAAAGATTCATCTTTGAATCCTCAAGACATTAGGTTAGTATTTCGAGGTCTGTCAAAATAAAATCATGATTCACACTTTTGTCCTTTGGACAAGGTCAATGGTCATGTCAAAATATGAGGTCTCTGAGTGCACGACATAGGAAAAGCCATCAATCGATGAGCCCTTGAGGCCGCACTAGGTCAGTCCATTAGGGTTCATGGCACAAAATTTTCACACACATCCAACCACCTTCAAATCATGCAAATTTTTTGTCAATCTTCAGCGGGTAGTCTATCAACAATATTTTTCATCAACACTTTCGGTCAATTCAACATGTCAACAATGACATGTAATCAAATTCTATCAAGAGAATTTACCTTGGCAAAATTTTGGGTTCTTCTTCAGATGTGTCCTTCTAAAAAGCAACTGTCATCATTTCTTTATGCTTTTGGATGTGTCCTTCCTAAGAATCATCATCTAGCATTTTCATGGATTCTCCTAACTCTGAGAATCGATCTCCTAGATATCAATGTCATTCAGGATGTGTCCTTCTTGAATTTGATATTACTCGACATTTGGCAACACTTGACATTAAAACACTTGGCAAAATTTATTTTTATTTTTGATGGTTATCAAGATATTAGTTCCTTACGCCATAGGAGCCACGACATATCATGATGATTATCCTTGTCCTTTTATGTTCACCCTACTACTAGTTTCTCAAGGATGTCCTGACTTTAGGATTTAGAGAAGCAACGATGTAGTACGATGATTTTCTTGTCTGTCTTTTACTATCATGTGGCTAATTTCTCAAGGATGTCCTAACATTAGGATTTAGAGAAGCAGCAACGTCTCATGATTGGTCTAGTTTTTCTAGTGGTTGGTCATGAAAAAATGACTAGGGGCAATTATGTTCCTTGTATGATTCATGATCATCCTTGTCTATGACTGTTGATCTACGTGACAGTTCGACCTTCTACACTATTGATCTATGTCATATTATAGTTTTTGTTGACCATCATGACATTTTTCCCAATGATGATTAAGAGCAACAACTAGGATACCACTATAGCAAAGTTTTGAAGGATTTTTGTTTCGACACTAACATGCATGTCTTTCTTCACACTAACATCCATCTTCATATTTTTGTCTCTCATTCTTTGATGATATCTTGTGACATACAAAACAAATAAAAGTTGCATACGAGATCATACGAGAATTTCATATTCACATTTCATAATGCTATCATTTACATCCATCCATCTCACATCATAAAACCATCATTTGCATGAACATATAGGCATCATAAATATTATTTACATTAACATATAAGAATCACATTAAAAAATGCATACAAACATAACCACATCCATAATTGCATTCATAAGCATAAACATAACATCCATACATCTCATAAGCATAGTAAAAGCATCACATTGCATATGATAAATCATAAAAACACCATAATGCATAGAATCAAATAGGCCACATCAAAACTGTGTCCAAAACTGTAATGTCATAGGATAGAGTCATAGGATATCCCAAATATGGAGCTTGCAGGCTTGAATATCAAAACATAAAAGTGTCTAAATACAAGTCCTATGATGTCCCTCCTTCGTCCCATGGAGGTGAATTGTGAGGTGGTTGTGACTGACTAATCACATGAAAGGTGACTTGGATGGGAGTAGAATTTGAAGTATGACTTTGGGATCCTAAGGGATCAATAACGGGAGGTTGGCTCTGCTCTTCCTAGTGTCCTGATGACACTGATCTATGCCCATGCTCTAACCTATGGCTATGGCCTGATGAATGCCTATGGGAGCTATGTGACATGTGACCTGATGCCTGCCCTAACAAAGTGGACCCCTCAACACTCGTATGACTACCACTATGTGACCTACTCTTGTTGTGGGTCCAAGTGCCACTTCCTGTCCCACTATATGATCAGGAAAACCTTGGGTCCCATGTCTCTAGTGATACAACCTTCTCATAAAGCAACCTATACCGACCCCTTCTCTTGGCCATCCTATCCAGTTCCCTGGCCATATCCCCTACCAGCACTGCACATAACTCTACAAACTTAGTGACCCATCGATCTAACTCCTATCATCAGATAACGGCCTGATCTCTCTCCACCCTGGTAACCTCTAACTCTGTTGTCAAGGCCTTTTTTTGAGACAAGATCGCATCCAGTCTGCTCTAGAGGTCTGTAATCCTTTGGTCAATGGTAGCATCCACTGGAAAAATCAGTGACCTATCCCCATCCTTGTCCCCATAAACCATTCTCTCTCATAGTCTTCGGTCTTCGTCATCCTCCCCCTCATCCTCTTCTGCTCAGGCCTCTTCCACGTCGATATCAATAGGATGGTGCTAAAAAAATGGATCCTCCTTCACTAGAATCTCTCTCTCTACTCTACCATCCACCTCCTCTCCACCCCTGACCACCTCCTCTACTCTCACCTCCACCTCCTCCTCTACCCCTCTGATCTCATCCTCAACCTACTGCTCAACTAGCTTCTCTCTCTCCTCACCCTCCTCTCAGATAGGTGATAATGGTATGCCACCCACTCTCTACCTGACTCTCTTGGGCTTCCTCTTCCCTCTATCATCCCTCCTCTTGACACCCCTCCCATCTCCTCCATCACCTCCTCCCCCTCCACCCCCATCATCTCACCCACCGTAGCCTCTATCTCCTCTACCTCTATTTCCCCTGCCACCATCTTGGCCCCCGACCCCTCTGCCATCTTGGCCTCCATCTCTCCCCCCGTCCCCTCTGCCATCTCTGCCTCCATCCCTACCACCCCGACCTCTCCTCTGCACCCATTGGTTAACTGATCTCTGATCTATAGGAGATAGACCATATAGATCTATCAATGGAATAGGCTTGTGAATCTGCCACCAGGCGTCAAACTTGGCAGATGTCCCTACATCTACTGGACCTCCCCTGCACATCCACTGAAGTGCGACATGAGCATCGACCTACTTCTCAACCACTACCACTGCTATAGGTGGCCCACATATGGTCTCTCTGGAGGACCATGCATACTTTGTGGTGCCTACTGGCACATCCTATTGCTCCCTGAACTACCATAGTACCCATTGGGGTAGGTACATCTCAATGATCCACTAGCTTTGAACCATGCATCCAATCAAATATCGGAACTATCTGCATAATGACAAGTGACCATCCTCATCTAGCCACTAACCGCAATCTTTGTATGGCCTCTAGACAAAACTAATCATGGTTTCAATCTGGTGACACTAGTAACCTATATCTCCCACATGATTCTAATTGACTGAACCCACATTAAGATAGACATAGGGCATCCCATCGCCCAACTGTTGAATCTGTACTGGTGGCCAAAAAATGGGAATCCGCTCCCATGCCCAGATCATAAGAAGTGTGGTACCCAAGCTGATACTTTGACCCTGATGATAGACTACCTCATGGAGTTGATGGTATAACATGGCCAACAAGCAAGGTCCCCAGGAAAAAAATGGTCCTTTAACCCCACATGTGAACTAGTACCTCTCCCCATCCAATAAGAAATCTATAGCCACGACAATCCAAAATCAATACTTCAATAATCAATGTCAGGAACATGGCATCTCACCATAGAAACTGGTCGGCCACAACATCACAGCCAATCTCATAACCATCGATACATATACCAGCACCACCACATCCTCATACATCTCTGATAGGGCCTATTGCCCTCTGTGTGGATCATACACAACCCTCTCCCTACTGATCAGGATTCGAAGAATGTGGTAAGCGTCCTCCAAGGTAATCATGGCCTCTCTTGTAGGTAGATGAAAAGAGCAAGTATTTGAATGCCACCTCTCACAAAGTGTTGTCAGTAAGCCCCTGTTTTCCTGAATAATAGGCATGTAAGTGACATAGTATAATCTTAGTGTCATCAATCACTATCTCTCCCTGTCACTCAGGTGGTCTCTAAAGGCATACGTCGTTGGTCTGAACTCTCGTGTATATATCGGCACTAATCATCTTTGTACCTGCAAATACAAGAATTAGCACACAAGGGTCAACATTATGGGCACATTATTACTATTTTGAAATCAAAGGTGCATCTAACAAGGGCATAAGAAAATTCAATGCTTATCAACCATGGTCAACAAAAATTGTGTCGCATTGATTGCAAATGCGTCGTAATTTAGCACATGCAGCACTGCACCCGGCAGTTGCGTCACAATACAACAAATGCATTGTTCGAAAACACAAATGTGTCATTTTATGGCACTTGCATCATTCCACTTGGATTTTGTGTTGCAACATTGCAGATGCCTCACCAAACATCGCACTTGTGTCACATTTTGATGTTTGCATCGTTTCCCTTGTCAAATGTGAGCTTTTATGCTATAACCTAGCTACCCAGTGCACTTGCGTCGTGACGCAAAAAAATGTGTCGAATGCGAAGTCAATTGTGGCTTACACAATAGAATTTGCATCACAATGCATTCATTTTTCCCCCTATAAGCCTAATAAATGCATAAAATTTGAAAAAATTACAAGTGGGATAGGGTACTTACCGGTGCCTCTGCACCCTCAGGTCATCGAAAAGTTCACACGTGGTAGCCACGGTGGTCTATCGAAGGAATCACCATCATCTCTGTAAGCTCTGATCTTTGAAAATTCTAAATGGAAAATGAGAAAATGACACTTGGTTTTGCTTTTTCAACCTATTGATAGGCTGAAAATTAGGGTTTTGACCTAGTGGGTTTGTATTGGAGGCTCATTTGACCATCTTTTTTTGGCATTCTAGCTAGTTTAGCGTCCTCCATTCTCGAATTTGATCATGTCACTATTTCTCTTGTCATTAAATTGTTTAGTTGGGACACTTTCCAATTTTTCTTGACCCCAGAACAAAATTCAAAAAAAATCTCGAGGGGGCATAGGCACTCTATACCTTCGTTGTGGCATATTCTGGACTTGTTTCCTTTTCCATAACGCGATAAACTGCATTATGAAAAAGATGGGCAAATGTAGACACATAAAAATGACCAAGGCCTGCAAGCACTATTTTACCACCTTTTCGTCATAGCATAATTATGACATTTTCAACTATTAATTAAATAACTCATAATTGTTTAATTAATTAATGACCCCTTTTATTCTTTCTGATTATTAAATAAATATCCTGATTTATTTATTTAATGTGTTGACCAGTAATTATCTAAAGTCTTCTCATAATTAAATAAAGTTCTCAATATATTTAATTAATCTTTATCATTAATGTCCTCTTGGTTATTAAATAAATGTATTCTAATTTATTTAATATGTCACTAATTCCCAAATCCTCTTTCTTTTTTTTTAGATAAGTACTGTCAAAAGGGGATAGCTCCCATTACACTGAAATGCATGCTTGAGTTCTTACAAACCATCACAAGCCCAACCAAATTGCCTGATGCATTGAGGGTCCAAACTAGAGCCCAACTAATTTGATACACTTGTTTTCTCCCTTCGCAGATTGCTTAGACTGTATATCCACCATTCCATTTTGTAGAAGTTTGTACCAATTATGTGCTATTGAGATCATGGTAGATGCTTCTGTTGCTACATCCAACAAAGACCAACCCGTCCCAGCCTTTTTCCAAACGTATTTGGGCCAAAGAAGTAGCATAGAGGTATTTATTCTTTCATCCGATGCCCGCCCAGTCAGTATGAATAAAGGAAGGGGAATCATCCTTGAGTACCCTCGATAATTTTGGTGGTGTACTAGTCTAGTCCAATAGTTCCTCTCTAACCTTCGCATGTACACCCATGTTTGCCAGGTGATTCGCAGCCTGATTGGATTCTCTGTATACATGTGCTAGTGTGTAATTGGGTGTTCGCTCAAGGTTCTCTATCACATTCTTCAACAATCGATTTAATCTCCAGTTAGTAACACTCCCCTACTTGACCGCATTGATGACAATCTATGAGTCGCTTTCAATGTCAATTGCATCAATCCCTCTTTCCATGCAAACCTTTAGTCCTCTTTCGAATGCAGTCATCTCCACTAAATTGTTAGTGCCTATGCCAATGCTTCCATGTATAGCAAATTTTAAATTCCCATCGTGATCTCTGAGAATGAAGCCATAGCCTGCATCACCTGGATTTCCTTTAGCCACCCCATGCACATTGAGTTTCACTCTCCCAACCTTTGGTGGAAGCCATTTAGCATTCCTCCTCCTTACGGCTTTATAAGTAATATTTATACTGGGAGGAGTGAGACCCCACTTCATCTGCATTCTCTTATCCCAATCACAGATATACTCTATCTTCCTTGCATACGCTTTGCTGTTAGCAATTTCTATGATGCCACTTTTTATTCTCTCAATTACTTTATCTACACTTGACTCCTTGCCTTCAAAAAATCTTTGGTTCCTTTCCTTCCAGATTTTCCATAGTAGCATAGAAGGGGAGATAATCCATAATGATCCCCATAAAGATTTCTTATGCAATTGTGGCCATCCCTTCAGCAGATTCATTAAATTTTCATCCCATGCCATTGACCAGTCCAGCTCCAGGCATAACCACATCCAACATTGTCTTGCAAAGGAGCATTCATATAGGAGGTGATTCTAGGTTTCTTCCACCATTTTACAGAGGACACATATGCTGGGGCCAAGGATATCATATGTTTCTAATCTTTCACCAGTTGGAATTCTTCCATGTAAAATAATCCATAAAAATGCACCCACTCTTGGAGCCACCAACCTTTCCCAACATAGCTGTGATGGCCAATCTACCGCCACTCTTTGCATAGTATATATTTGGTATCCCATTTTTGCACTGTATTCACTAGATCGAGAGGCGCACCAAATGATTTCATCCCTTTGATTGCATAATGCAGTTCCTCTATGCTAAAGTATTTCATTTATTCTTTCCTAGTCCTCCCATGTCATATTGTTGTGTTTTATTGGAATCCAATAATAAATTCCACTTCCCGGATATGTCTCTTTCAAATAATCCACAACAAATTCTCCCATTTCAGATTCCACCAAGGATAGCCAGCCTTGCTAGTCGAAAAGATCAAGGAGACATTCATTACCATCCCAAGAGTCATGCCAAAACCTGGCACATTTTCCATTACCAATCTTCCAAGTAAGATGGTTGGTGATCACACACCTACATTTTTTCATAAATTTCCATACAGCTGAACCACCTAGTGCATCCATACACGTGAGGATTCTCTCTTGGTTGTCATTACCAAGATATTTTTTCTGCATGATTTTGCACCATAACTTTGCAGGTTCCCTATACATCTTCCATATTAGCTTTGCCCCCAAGGCTATATTTTGACCTTCCATCCTTCTGAGACTAACCCCACCATTTTCTTTTTTGTTACAGGAAATTTCCTAGCTTATTAGGGGAATTCTTTTATCTTCCTTGGCTCCTTCCCATAAGAAATGTTTGAAAAAACTTTCAAGAGCATGACATGCCTTGGAAGAAAGCTTAAAGCATGAAATTGCATATATAGGTGTAGCAGCAAGAACAGATTTAATGAGAAGAATTCTACCTACAAACGATAGCCATTTGTGTTTCCAAACCTCCGTTTTATGTCTGCATCTCGAGATCAATTCCACCCATAAAGCAGTCTGTGATGCACTAGTGAACATAGGGAAACCCAAGTATTTGGATGGTAGTGACCCAATTGTCCACCCAAGGGTGCAAGCAATCCTCACTTGAGTAGCCTTTTTTGTGTTAAAGAAAAAGGTTTATGTTTTCTTGTCATTGATATGCTATCCTACATATTTTGCATACAAATCCAATGAAGTTTTAATGGTCCTTGCTTCTCCAATTGTAGCTTCACCAAATAGCATAGTGTCATCCACAAATTGTGAGTGTGTAACTGGGCACAACTCATCATGTATACATATACCTTTCCATTCACCACAGTCTCTTTTTTTACATATAAACCTACTTAATGCCTCAGCCATGATAACGAAGAGAAAGGGTGAAATGGGTTCACCTTGTTTGATTCCATTTGAACTTTTGAAAAATCCAAACAAAGCACCATTAACTGCAATTGAAAAATGAGGGGTTTCAATGCATGCCTCAATAATTTTGATCCACTACCTATCAAAACCGAACTTACTCAATACATTGTTCAAGAACTCCCATTGAACTTTGTCGTAGGCCTCTGCTATATCTAACTTGATTACCATGCCAACCTTCTTCATTGATGCCATGAAATGTATAGTCTCAATTGTTAGAATTATGCTATCTATGATCTCCCTTCCAGGTGTGAAACCATTTTTCTCCATTGAGATTAGTTTGTTCATGACTTTTTTCAACCTACTTTCTAGGGCTTTGGTTAATATTTTATATATTGTGTTGCACAAAGCAATTGGCCTGTAATCATTTAAAGTGCAGCAACCAAGTTTCTTGGGAATTAAAACCAGTACCGTGTTATTCAATTCCTTGACAAATTTCTCCTTTCTCCTCAATTCCTAAACCATGCAGATATCTAATTTTATGAAACACCAACATTCCTAAAAAAATCTTGCTGGGAAGTCGTCCAATCTAGGCATCTTGTCTGGATGAAGACCAAAACCATAGTGTGAAATTCCTCCTCATAGAATGGTTCCATTAGCATTTTGTTGTCTCTGTCACATATCAGCATTGGTACAACATGAAGAATTTCTGATTTGGCCTGTGAGTTCACCATGATTTCAGAATTTAGGATGTTCCTATAGAATTCCAAGGCAGCATTCCCAATACTATATCTATCTTTACAATCCCCACCATTAGCATCTCTAATTTCATTGATCTGATTTTGCATCCCTCTTGCTTTGATCGAAACATGAAAATATTTGGTGTTGTTATCACCCTCGTTAATCCAAAGTTCACATGCCTTGTCTTTCCAGTACAATTCTTCCCTAATAAGAATTTCAGGAAGTTTTCCTTTCAATTCTTTCTCTTTGAGATAGTCAATCTGATTCATGTCGTTCCTTATTACTTTCTCATTTAGTTCTTCTAATTCCATCTCCATTGCTTCCTTGTTTTCAAAGATGTTCCCGAACACCTCCCTATTCCAAACTCTTAATTTTTCCTTGTTGTAAGCAATTTTTTTCACAAAATAGTAGTTAGCAGTCCCCTTGACCTAGTATTCACTCCACCATCCTTCAAGAGAGGGCAAAAGAGAGGTTTCCCTCCACCACATATTTTGAAATTTGAAGTACCCACAACCCCAATGATAGTCAGTTCCAAACTCATTTTGTACTGGGTAGTGGTCTAAAACACCTATGGGAAGTGTTGTAGTAGTGATGGGAATGTTTTCCATAGTCCATTGTGGAGCATACAAAAATATGTCTAGTCTTTCTGCAATGTTTGTAAAGCCCATCCTTCTATTTGTCCAGGTAAACCATCCCTCCTTTGGTTTGCAATCAGTAGTAATGATACATTGCACATATTCCCTAAAGTCCAGTATGTCCTTGGAGATTCTACCAATTCCACCACTCTTTTCATTCAAATCTAACATGGCATTGAAAACTCCACCGATGATAAATCTTCCATTATTGTTGGAGATAATATCCATTGAGACCATTTCCCCATCCCTCACCTTTTTAGTAGTTTGTGAGGGACCATAGACATTCCATAAAGGGAATTCCATTTTGCTGAATCTGTTTTGCACCCACCCTGCCAACCAATTCTTCCCTTTGTTTAAAGTAGTGAAACTAATTGCATTGGATTTCCATAGTATACCAAGACCACCAGCCATGCCAGTTGCACCCTGGAACACACCCATCCAACCCTTGCAAAATTTGACAAAGTTTTCTCCCTCCTCTTCCTTGCATTTTGTTTCTTGTAACAATACGATGTCGCAAGAGAGTTTTCCAAGATGGTGCTTCACCATCTTGCACTTGTCAGGGGTCACTAGACCCCTGACATTCCATGTGATTATTTTCATTTCTTCCCAAGGGAGAGGCCTTCTCCCTTGGTACTTGTCTTCTTGAAGAAATCCGCCACAATTTTGAACCCTTTTTCAGTGGCTTCAGCCTCCCTCTTTTGTTTGTTTGATTTTCTGCCCCTATTACTCTTGCCTCTTTCCAATATATCCAAAGTTGTATTGCTGATATATCTATTGTCAACCACACAAAGCTCATCGGCCACAACTTCCTCCTCAGAGTCCTCCTCATCCATCAAAGGGTTTTCCACATAATTTTTTGCATGATGTTCTTGCGTAACCATTTTGCACAATGGCAGTGTGGGATCGCCAAGGCAATTGCCAATTGTTCCCCTTGTATCGCTTGTTGTCTTGGGTGGGATATTGAGAATTTCCTTTGCAACCTCTGATTGTCCTGTTTTGTATATAATATGTCTATCCTTCTCCAACCGCGTTCTGGGAACCTAGGTCTCTTTTTTCTTTTTTGGTATTCTGCATTTCTCCGTTGAATGATTCCTCCTTCCGCATTGTAGGCAAAAAAGATTTTTTTCCTCTATTTCAATGGATTGAGTCCACTCCCTCCCCCAGGTCTTCAGTCTAATTTTGTCCAGGATTCTCCTTATTGCTACAACTTCCAATATGGTGTATGTATAAAGATCTCCATTTGCCCGCATCCAAATTAACCAAAGTGCCTAGAGACCTACCGATCTTCTCCAGCGCATCCTCTGTCAAGTACTCCAGTGGGAGGCTGTAGAGCCTTATCCAAACAAGGGAGTTGTATGGGTCAGTGTCTAGAGTATTGAAATTTTGACACCATTTTTGTATGTAGAGCGATTTGGAGTCCATCGACCATACCTCCCCATTCAAAATCTTTTCACATTCTTCTTCAGTTGCAAAGATCACAGTGAAAAATCACTTTTGTAAGAATTTGGTTATATGTCGTGTAGCCTATATCCTGTCTATCCTGTCCAAAATAGTTTTCCTGGCCGCCCTCGTACCAATGAATCAACATATGATTCCCAATTTCAGCAATGCTTGGACATCCTCCTCAATATCTTCTATAAAATTGATTGTGGGCATGGTATTGTGATTATCCGCATTAGATGTTCCCCTTGTTTTCTACGCAGTATATTCCTCTGTCCCATTAGGGTTTTTGATATTTTCCTTCCCTTTTTTTTCTTGCATTTTTTTGCCTTCCTGGTAGAGTGCCATATTTTAATTGAAGTCCCAAATCCTCTTTTAATTCAATAGATTTATTAATTTATTTAATTAATTAACTACCTCTTCTAAATTAAATAACTATTCCTAATTATTTAATTTCTTTATGTGACATTTATCTCTTTTTAAATAAAACAATTTATTTAAAAATGTCTCACATGGTTAACTGCTTCTTCTTTTAGTAATTAATTTTAAATCAATTACGTACTATTTCACAAAATCCATATTTTGAAATAATTTTAATTCAAAATGGAAATATTCTTCTACAAATCAAGTAATTGCTAAAATTACTGATTTTCTAAAATCTCATCTTCTTATCTTTTGATTTTTACTGATTTCATCTCAATATCACATTCATTCTCCATCCTTGATTTAATTTCTTAAATTAAATCTTGTCCACTCATTTGAGAATTTTTCCCTAACCCTAATTGAGAGTTGTCATTTTGAATCTTGACCATTGATTTCAGGGCATTTTCTTAGTCTTCAATCTCATCCGTCCATCCAAAATTGCATTTTCTATAAAATATCAATTTTGTCCTCATTTTCAAGCATCTTAGAAATTTGGAGAAATCTGTTAATCTGGTAACTTTATTCTTGCATTCTTATTTATCATTTTAGCTACATGCATTCTAGATTTAACTTCATTTTGCATTTAGTTTATACAAAATCCTTCAAAGCTTTGTTTAGGGCTAGTCCATTTATAGAAGTTTTCTCATCAAATCTAAGGGCACACTCTTCATCACAACAAGCTAAGAAGGTGCAATGGAAGTCAACCATGGAGGAGGAAATATTGGGTGAAGTTGTTTCTTGTTTCTTTTCTTATTTCTCCTATGCATTTTATTTCTTTGCTAGATTTAATTAATTTACATGCATGCATATGTTACTAATGATCTATCTTGTAGAAAATCCATCATTACAATTCTCAAAGGAAAATCACCACCAAATCTAGTCTTGTGCTTCTGCTTCTTCACAATTACATCAAAGTCACAGATCTGTCTTGTGACCTTCAAAAATACAACATGATCCATGGGGTACCTAGGGAGTCTATATGGAGTCATCTAATAGCCATGAATTATGATGTATGAAGAGGTGGGAAACTGGATAAACCATGCTCCAAACCTCTTAATTAACTCCTTGGCATTGTTTGAAATCAAAACATGTTCTGCACCCTGCAGTTGCCTAGTGATGTACATGGTGAATGCATTATTCGCCCTCCTATAACTTGTGCTACCCAAGTGTAATTGTGGGTACACTTCATAAATTACATCCTACCCAAACACACCCCTTATGCTCAGTCCCTTGTATGGGTGATACTTTGCAAGTGCATACACCAAATAGTAGGTCATTGTGAAGGTCTCTATCATGAAACATTACAAATATTATCATGTATCATTGCACTTATAATGATTTCCCAGTGGTATTCCATACACTTCTCCATCCTTGCAATGACATGAAACATCTAGTTCTCAAACATTCCTGCACTTTTCAATCCCACTACCCTGCTGAGGAGTGTGATAACATCATAGTATTCCTTCCTGAACTTGGATCTGAATAGCTGCTTTGGTAACTTGGAGAAGTGGGACTTGGGATTCTCCAACCAAGAATTGATGACCTGTTGCGATTTGATGAAATTTTCATCATAATACTTCTTTGCTACATCCATATCGAAGGCCACAACATGAGACCTATCAAGCATGTCAAAGGTCTGAGCAATGGACATAGGGTTAAGATTTGCTAAAATTCTTCCTTGAGGACCAACTATCCTTTGTGTGCCCCTTTCATAGTGCCTAGCACATTCAAGCACCAACTCATAACACTAGACTATAGGAGGAAATCCAACCACATGTGCCAACCCTGACTCCAATATTCTTTTGGCCAATAGAGAGAGATTTTATTTTTCCATTCTTGCCTTAAATTCCTCATAATCCCATAGCCCAATGTTTGTATCAGTGATCCCTAACTAAATGGAGGTTAGCTTGCTCTCAGGGAATATTCTCTTCAAATCCATGTTAATCCTCTCTTCTTCAGAGATAGTTGAGCCCTCAGGATTTGGATCCATTACCTTACCCTTGCTCTACCCAGCAACAACCTAACTTGATTCCGCCTACATACAACAAAGCCCAACCACATGTGCCAACCCCGACTCCAATATTCTTTTGGCCAACAGAGAGAGATTTTATTTTTCCATTCTTGCCTTAAATTCCTCATAATCCCATAGCCCAATGTTTGTATCAGTGATCCCTAACTAAATGGAGGTTAGCTTGCTCTCAAGGAATATTCTCTTCAAATCCATGTTAACCCTCTCTTCTTCAGAGATAGCTAAGCCCTCAGGATTTGGATCCATTACCTTACCCTTGCTCTACCCAGCAACAACCTAACTTGATTCCGCCTACATACAACAAAGACACCAGAATAAAGATCCATTATAGCATAGAATTCAATTAGATCCATCACAAATGATATACCCATTCCTTAAAAAAATCCTATAATAAGAAAAATCCCCCAAAAATCCAATAAGAATCACTTATTGTAAAGTTCGGGTTTTCAGCCCTCTCGCGGAATTCAGGCTAGAGAGGAATTTCGGGAAATTTCAAACCAGGTGGAATCCAATGAAATGACCAAAAAGAAACCTCCAATCCATCATTCGATCAATCATATCAACCAAGAAACCATATGATACATCTTAGAACAAATCAAGTCAATCATGAGATGCATAATCATCAACCAAACTTTCATACATTCTCTTAATTCTCCATTTTCAACAAGATTTTGGGGAATTCTGCCTTGGACGAAAATCCGCGAAAATAACAACAATTTACAAATTCCAGGAAAATATCAAAGGCACAGAATTTTGTGAAGTCAATGCAATTTTCATGCTTTGAACCCACTTTCGGGAAATCGATAAGACAAATAAATCAGGGAAATCCCTAGATAAAGGAAATCCGCAAGGGGCTCGAAAACCCAAAATCTGTGACTTCACAAGGATTTCGCTTAGATCAATTACACAATTAGGAAGTTGTAGATTTCTCCTAGGATTCAGATTGATTATAATGCAAGATGAGCAATCCAAGTTCAAATCGATCAAAATAAGATCCAATCAACAAGAGGGAGGATTTTAACAAAGGAAACCCTAGGAAATCGCCATGATAACACAACTCAGATCTCAATTTTTTATCTTCATTTCACTGTACCTCACATGACTCAACTAATGATAGGGAAATAATCAAATTGGATTATAGCGACAAGCCTCACTTTCCCTAGGACACGGTTTTATCACAAGTTGAGGAGTTTTAGGTTAAACCAGAGCTCAAAATAGCGAAGCTCAAAATTAAATAGACGAAAGAAAAGCAATGGTTAACCCACTCGAATTGTAATCATGCAAAAGGATAGGAGGCATGAGACACAAGTAAAGGTATCAAGCTAGCAATCGACAACCCTAGCATTGCTACCAGACCATACCACACCAATATCCCAACTCAAAGCATACACACACACAAACCTTAAAGAAGATTCAATTTTTTCATCAAAAGGGAGGGTAGCATGTTCATACCATGAGGGAAAAGAAATCGAGGTAGCAATAGTTGACAAGAGACCCAGAAAATTGGGGCCAAATGCAAGCGATCATAAGAAATCTCAACTGCAACCCTCGACCACGAGCTCAAATGCACAATCCAACAACAACAATCCAAAATCAAACTCCTCAAATCTAAAAATAAGGAAAATGACATAAACCTCATCATAAAATGCAAATAAACTCAATAAAGGAAAACTACAAGACCATATGGGGCACTTAAATGCATCTACAAGACAACAAACCCAAGGGTCCAGAGGCACGATGGAATTTTGGGAAAATACGATCCAAGTGTAATTTGGTGAAGTCCCAAAATTTCCAAAAATGATACAAAGAAGCCTCCGTCGGGTTTTCACAGTGTCAAGGGAATTCCACCCCAAGAGAATTTTTCCAAAAATAGAGAGAAACCTAAGATGGAACCCAGAATGCCAAATTTTTCAAAGTGCCTCCCTCAAGTGGCATTTGAATGAGTAGGATAACCACTTGGGAACATGCCAAGACAACCAAATCCTCAAAACCAAAGGGGCCGAAATACCAAGAACGAAAGAAAAAAGAGAAAGAAAGAGGGTCCCTACTTTCAGTGGGGCGTGTGTGCCAAAAGTGCACAATAGACACCTCTGCTTGAACATTTGTTATTTTTTATACATGTCAAGGTGAAACTGAAGGTTTAGAAGGTTCAAGGAACTAGGTTATGATGGTCTCTTTCTTATTCATTTCCTTTTTTCATATGTTTTGTACTAATTTTTCAGGATCTTGAAGAAGAGGGGAAGCACCCACCTAACCTCCCAAACCTTAAGAGGAGAATAAAAGAGGGTAATGTTATAATTTTGATTGTTGTTGCATTGTTTTCAAGATTACAAGGCATCACTTGTTTCATCTATTTGGACTACATTTGATAGTGTTCATTAATGATACATATCGATCCTTTATCTATGAGTTGTTAGAATTTTGTCCAATTTCAAAGCTTTAAGGAAAAATGGGTCTAGTTGGAAGGACCATACTGAGTGACTTGTTGCAGATATGTTTGTATATTATGGCTACAATGACTATTTGATCCAGACCTTCCTCAAGGTTGAAGCCTAGATTTTTTTTGTTATTATCTATTCCAGTGCTTTGTTTGATTTCCATTTTAGCACTTTGTTTGCAGCTTAGTGAATTTCAGAATAAAGTTAAATGAGGTGATATTGTGCTAAAGGACTATAAATTGTGGTCTCCAAACTTCATATGTTCCCTGTTGATAAAGAAACTTAGAACTTATTGAAGAAAATGAAGCTTCTCCACCTACATGCCTCTGAACCAACACTTTAAAGGCCAGTATCTGGAATAGCCAATTTACAATTGAATAAAATACTTATTGCTCACCTAAGTAACCGAGCATCTAATTTTGGATGTTATTTTCCTAAATTGATTTGCCAAAAAAAAACACAAGAAGAATGCATGAAAAAAATACCAATTTACCTAAAAAAAATGAAGTGACTATTCACAAAAGATATCCTGATGTGCATAAAACAAATGTAGGAAGTACCCACGAGAGATGCATTGATAAACGAAAAAACCACACCATGACCCTAAGCACCTATGGGTATTGCTACAACAAAGTGGAACACAAAATCTAACTTCATACCAACCTCACTGCTCTATGAGTAAACTTACCAGTAAAATTCAAGGAAGGATATCCAAATTTCTCCTCGTATTTTACAACTTACTATATTCTAGATTTCCCTCAAAGATCGAAGAAAATCCAAATTTCTTCTCAGACTTTAAATATTTTTTCATTCTAAAGTTTCTTCAAATATTGAAGTTAAGATTGTGCATTGTCATCTGTATTAATCAAATCACTATGCATTGTTGATCTTTCATCTCATAGTCCATTTTATTGATATTTCCATACATTGTTTTAACTATTAAGACCATCGTTTATTGATTATTGATTGTCTTTTAAATAGTTTTCTACCTCTCATGATTTGGCACTTCTTGAAGACTCTAAACTCTCTCCATCATTGCTCACTTTGTGAGGGGGACTGGCACTGTATTTTTTTAAAATGGTTGTGGATTTCTATCCTTTGAATCTACCCTTTACATGACTATATTTAATTGCTCTTAGTTGATAGTCCTTCTAGGTGACTGTGCTTTATATGTATGGTGATTTTCTTCTTTAAGAAATCAATTTGAGTGTCATTTGAATATTGACATTTTCTCTTTCATGCCTACTAGGTATGTGTTATGCTCCTCTTTTGTGCCCATTGACCTCTTACATTTAATATGACAATCCTTTAGTGCTTTATTTATTAGCTCTTGGGTTTGATGTTGAAGTTAATCATTCTCCTAATAAAACTGTGATACAAATACATATTTAGGAGAGGGCATTTTCAAATCAATTTGGTGTTATATTGCACATTGTATTGGAATTGCATTCTTCAAAGATGTCTTCATATTGCTGCAATGGGGTTGGCATATTTGTGAGCGCTATGATTGTGTGTACTTGCTTGTGTAGGTGCATTTGTGGACTGTGAGAAGAAAAAATTTCTATGTTTTGGCAATGATCTTGCAACATTCTTTTGTAGAGACCAAATCTAGTTTGGATTGTGATGTTAAATCAAGGAGGTTAAGTTTCCACTTGTCATTATGTATTGCCCATTTTTGTGCCTGAAACTAGTAAATTACATCATGAACATACACTCATGGTTCTCCAATATAAACAAATTATCTTTTTATGTATAATGTTAGTTATCTCCTTCTCCCGATTTTAAATAAGTAATATTATTTTTCAATAATATTTTAACAAATAGATGTATCGAGCATAATTCACAGACTCCTATGTCTGCCTTGAAATATCTCACTGATGGAGAGAAGAGGCCACAAAATACTCTCACTGACATGCAACAAGTATATGATTCTAACCTTCTAGAGGATTATCTATCTCTTCTATTTGTATTTCTAGTTATATCACTTTTTTTTAGGCACATTATATTATAAATCTCTAATGATTGTTTTATTCCCTTACACTACATTCTTTTGTTATTTAGGTTTCAAGAAAATCAAGATGCATTGATCAAGTGTATCATAGAATATGGTGGCTTTAGTAGTGGAAGACCTATAGCTTCATGTATCATCTATAAGTCACATCTCCAATGGCGTTCATTTGAAGTTGAAAGAACAAGTGTTTTTTATCGTATAATTCAAATGTTTGGTTGAACAATTGAGGTATCATTGATTCTACATTTCCCCAATTTTGAGTAGTTTATGTGAGAATTCATATCTCTTATCAGCTATCACTTATCAATAAATCATATTAAAATCTTATTGTATTTCTCCTTGAATACTCTTCCAAAAAAATTTAATGTTGACATAATGTTTTGTTGTATTTTAAAGACTCGGGAGAGCAATGATGTTTTGTCTTATTGGTTATCAAATGCATCTACTTTACTCTTATTCCTACAACACACACTAAAAGAAAGATGTGCAGTTGGCATGACCCCTCAACATTGTAGATCATCTTCATCTGGTTTATTTGGAAGGATAGCTAGTGTAATATTTTTTTTGTTTAATTACCATATTATTGAACCACAATGGCTGGTATTTAGTTACATTTAACATCTTTTACATTGTTTTAACAGGGTTTCCAAAAAATTCCATCAAGCACGAGGCTCTCATTGGGAAATGGTGTGAAAATTGGTGGTTTAGATGCTTCACGTTAAGTAAAAGAAAAATATCTAGCTTTTCTTTTTAAGTAACAACTTACAACCTATGTAGAAAAAAATTATGGAACGATCCATGATAATTTGAAGAAGGAAATTTTTCCTTTGCTTTGATTATGCATTCAGGTTTTTTGACATCTCTTAATTAGAATTGTTTCAATGTTGACTGAAATAATAAATAATGAAAATTACTTTGAATTTCTCTTGTTAATTTAAAATTTTAACCCCTTCATATCTTTAGACTATTAGAAATGGGAGACCATAAGCTTTTATTAATGGATTTTATATTATTATGCATTGGATGGAGTCAGGGATGTTAAAAAATACTAGAATATGGAGTTTATTTGAAGGTGGACTATTTTTTATGGAAAAGATATTACACTCAGTTACAAATTTCATTACCTTAATGTTTTGTATACAGGCACCAAGACCATCTAGAGTAGGTTTGATAAAAGGGTCTTCTAGGTCTCATGCCAATGTAGTAGCACAAAAAAAATTGATTTGTCACTGGAAAAGCATTGTGAAGAGCTTGAACAACTTTTAGAAAACATTATGTGCCAATTATGCAAGTGAATCTTTGATTTATGGGCATTTGGATAGATAACATGTTTGTAAACTATGAATTTATTTTGTTTAGTTTTTCAAGTAGGACTATACAAATTTTCCATACTAAAAGGGTTGGTCACCTTCTTTTTGTATGTGCCTTCCTTTTTGATACGTAAGGTGTTCATAGTCTAACAAAAAAAAACTAGTTAACCCTAAACTCTAATAGTTGTACCAGGGGCCATGTTTAACAAACAAAATGCAATTTCTAGTCAAATACAGTAATTGAGTTTTCTTGGTACCTTTTTTTAGGCTTCTTGAATGATTTTATTCACTTGATTTTCTTGTGGGAATGCCCATATATCCTTTGATTGTCAGTCATTTAATCTTCCTTTAGTGCACCTCATCATTATTAGTGCATTCTTAAATATCATATGAATTATTTTATCCACTTTATCTTCATAACTTGTAGGTATTCATATGACTATCTCCTTCAATATCATTAGCATATCCACTCTTCTTTGGTGATGTATGACTATTCTATGATGGCATTTTCCTATTAGCATTTTCCTCATGTTCAACTATTCTTTTTAAATTTCCATTACATGTGTCATGAACTGTGTATCAATCGATAGGACTGTCCTTCACTTGCTTCCTCAAACTTATTGTCCTTTGTTTAGCAAATAAATATGACTATGTCTTTGACTATCTCTAAACATGTTGCTAGGAATTATTATAGATACATTTTTAGAAATCCATTAGCATGTTGTCATTTATGAAGATTTATATTATTGTTGCATCATTTCATAGTCATGGATTGTCATATGTAATGAAAACCTCAAAGCACTTTTCATAATAATTAATTGTGGCATCAAATTACTTTCATTACAATTAACAACATTGCCATGATATGAATGGAATAAAAATAATGAAACCCCTAAGACTCTAATCTCTCTACTATACAAGGAACAAGGATTTCAACAATATTTTTGATAGGGTCAAACTTTATGAAACATGTAACTCCATTATGAAGGAGTTCATGACTCCTAAAAGGGTTTTCTATGGAGCTATGAATTACATATTTTTAAATAATTTGAAAATATTCAACATTGTATCATACCTATGCACAACCATGAGATGGGTCCTTTTGACTATGATAAAAAAATATTTCCACTTCAATCATTTTTGATCTTATGATTGTCATATTGTATTATTCTTTGTTTCTTGGATTGAACTTTCTCTGGTCTTTTAGATATTTAGGGCCATGACTTTATTTATCTTTTATCTCACTATATTTTTCTTTCCCTTAGAGTAAATGACACTACTATACCAATCTCTATCCACCATGGATAGTAATAATGGAAAAGGTTTAGAAACCTAACCATGCATGGGTATTTATAAAAAGCTTTTGATAGTTGAAAATATTTGAGAATATTTATGCAAGGGCTTCAAAAATAAACAATTTTTAAGTAGATTCAATAAAGTTCCAATGAACGTGCATTCATAATTTAGTTATTTATTAGTGAAAACAAAACACCTACTATATGCAACAACTGAACCCTATGTAGGGTTTTATAACTTGGATAGTCTGAGATTTTCCTTGATGACTACCATGGATTCAAGATCTCCCTTGATGACTATAATGGATTCATGAATTATTTAGTACCTTTTAGAATCTATTCACAATGCCATGTCTCTAATTATTTCCCTTGAACTTCCACTCACATGTATGCCTATGCATGGAAGGAGAATAGTAATCTATAAAATCTCTTCAATCATTCTAATATTTATTTTACCCATCATGGTTGAATTTCCACATGAAAAATCCTTGAAATAGAATTCCATGCATTGACACTTTAACACAACAGTGAGGAAGAAACACATAAGGCTTTCCTCTTCTATTGAACTGATATCAATTGTCAAAACTCTCATTAATATTATTCCTTTTGATCTATAACAAAACTTAGCTTTGGAACTTGCAATTTTATAGAAAGAAACCTAAAAGTGGTAAAAACCTAAGAGCATTGACCTATTAAATATGAATCAAACTCCTTTCAAAACATGAATCCCTCCAAGCTACATGAACATGGAGTTGAAAAATTCAAGGCATTAAAAAACTAAGACTCCTTTTCAAATATAAAGATATGACTTATCCCTCAAAGATGAAACAAACACCTTAATAAACTCTAGATTCTGAGAATACTTAATCCTTTTTTATGACTCACCAAATCACAAAGACAACCTATAGTAATAGGTGACTAGAAAAAACAACATACCATCAAACAAACAAGAAGTTTTGTAGATTATTAATTCAGGAAGTTGTTCAACTCACCATCAAAGGAGTAGGAAATAATCACAATCTCATACTTTAAACAAAGCAACAAAAGTTAACAATAATAAGAGTGTTTTTTGGTACTTGTTTTTCGTAATAACCATAAGTATTTTATTTTTTCAAAACTCCAATGTTTCGTCAAAATTTTGACGAACTAGTCTGACGAAACAAATAAAATTGTGATGAGATTGCTATACCTCCAACGAAATTTTCATCGCAATGTCAACTCCTCTTCGTCGAAAAATCGATGAAAGTTTTTTTTTTTCGATGCTTTCAAATGGCACTTCGCAACGTTTTTGTGTTTTTTACCATCGATAGATGGATGAATTTTCATTGATTTTGCAATGAAAACCACTAAAAATTTTTGTGGCGTTGACTGGCGATGTTGGGTCATGGTTTCAAAAAATAAAATTTGGTCGTTAAAGTGACGAAATTGAAAATAGTGTTTCGTTGGGATTTTGACAATAGTTTGTCAAAATTTTGTGAATATTCATCAAAATTTCTAGTCAAATACAATAGTGGTAAATGTTAATGGTGAATCTGGTAAGACTCCTTTTGAGTTATAGGCCTACTATTAAGTATTTGAAAATCTTTGGAAGTAGATGCTATATTAAGAGAGATGAAGATATTGGAAAGTTTGATGCTAGAAGTGATGAAGGAATCTTTCTGGGTTACTCTACTAAGAGCAAGGCCTAATAGTGCTACAATAGAAGATTGAAGAAAATGGTTGAAAGTTCAAATTTCAGAGTTGATGAAGACACTGTTAGATCATCCAGATACTATGGATATGATTCAGATGACCAAAAAGATAGTATTGAGAATGGAAAGAATGCGTAGACATAGAATCAAGTTCAAATTGTTCTAGTGAATCAAGAGAATCATGAAGGAGAAGCTAGTGGAAGTGCAAAAGAAAAAATAAAAGAACCAGAAGTTGGAGAGAATCCCAAAGTCCCAAGGTATGTAAAGCTAAATCATTCTAAAAATCAGATTATAGGAGACAAGAACAAAGGCGTGCAAACTAGAAGAAGAATTGTAGAAGAATATTGCCTGATTTCCAAGATTGAGCCTAGTAATGTCAATGAAGCATGTAAAAATAAATATTGGATGGAAGAAATGAAGAAAGAACTAATGAAGATAGAGAAAAATGAAACATGGATTCTTGTTCCTAGACCTTGTGATAAAAAAGTGATTGGAACCAAAAGGGTCTTTCAGAATAAGTTAAATGAACAAGGTGAAGTTGTTAGAAATAAAGCAAGAATGGTATGTAAGGGATACTCACAAATGGAAGGTATTGATTTTGAAGAAAACTTTTCCCATGTTGCTAGAATTGAAGTTGTAAGGTTATTTCTTGCTTATGCTACTTTAAAAAATTACAAAGTCTATCAAATGGATGTGAATTCAACATTTTTGAATGGTGAATTAGAAGAAGTTTTTGTTGAGCAACTGGATGGATTTTAATTGACTAATGAAAAAGATATGGTTTGTCAGTTCAAGAAAGCATTGTCTGGACTCAAAAAATCCCCTAAAGCCTAGTATGCAAGACTAGATAAATACTTGTTGAAGCTTGGATTCAATAAAGGTTCTTCTGATAGTAATTTTTTTCAAGATGGATTAGGATAAAGAGTTGATTATTGATTTTTTTGTTGATGAAATTAGTTTTGAAGGTGATGATGACTTATGCATGAATTTTGCTGATGAAATGAAAAGTGAGTTTGAGATGTCAATGATAGGAGAGCTGAAATTCTTTTTAGGATTGCAAATAACTTAGTTAGATGATGTAATTTTCATATCTCAATCCAAATATGTAAGAGAGTTACTAAAAAAGTTTGCCATGGAAGACTCAAAACCAGTTGGTACACCCATGGTAATCGGATGCAAGTTAACACCAAAAGATGATTCTCCTAAGGCTAATCAAACAAGGTACATGTCAATGATTGGTGGATTGCTATATTTGACTCAGACCAGACTAGACATTATGAATGTTGTATGTATGGTTGCTAGATATCAAGTTAATCCAAAGGAATCACATGTGACTACAATAAAGAGGATTTAAAAATACTTGAAAGGAACAATTGATTTTGGTCTTTGGTATCCTAAGGATGATGATCTTACTTTGAATGCCTTTAAAGATGTAGACTAGGTAGGAGATGTATATGACATGAAAAGTACAAGTGGTGGTGCATTCTTCTTATGGAAGAAGTTGGTTTCTAAGCTAAGTAAAAAGAAAAATTCCATTTCCTTATCTACTCCTGAGGGAGAATATATTGTTGCTGCAAACAATTGCACTCAAGTATTATGGATGAAATAAATTCTGAGAGATATTAGAATTGAGTATAATGATCCTATTGCTATGTTTTGTGAGAACTAAAGTGCCATAAACATTTCCAAGAATCCGGTGTTACATTCAAAGGAAAAACATATATCTATCAAGTATCACTTTTTGAGAGACAAAGTGAGAGATAAAGAAGTCAGATTGGAATATGTGCCCACTAAGGAATAAATTGAAAATATCTTTACTAAACCATTTCCTAAGGATGCTTTTGAGTATCTTAGATGCAAGCTAGGGGTGATTTCCCCTCCTAATCTAAACTAAGATGCAAGTCTTTGCATCAATCTGTGCACTTACAATGAGATCTTGTTTCAGATTGATGTTGTGGTGGTTGCTACTCAGGGGGAGTATTCAGATGATTCAGATGATATGTCGTTCATATATTGTGTACCTTTTCCATTGATGTCAAAGGGGGAGAAGTGTAATGTGAAAAACCTTGTAAACTCTAAGGGGGAGAAGAGTATTGTGGGAAGAGTTAGTTGTGTTGATGGTATTTTTCACATCATGTTTTTCCATCAATTCCAAAGGCAGAGATTGTTGGATGTTGTGGTTGTTTTTCTAATGTGTGTATCATTTATGTAAAAACTATTAGCATTGATTATTGTGAAGGATGTATATGTCGAGAATATTGAGAAAATTAGAATAAATATGTTGTAGGAAGTCTGTGAAGATGTGAAGATTAAAATGGTGGAAGTTTGTGTACGTTGATAATCAAAGTTTGTGCATTAAAGGGTTTCTTGTTGAGCCTATCTAGTATGTTGTTCAGAATTTTCAGTGGTACACATCAAGATTGGAGCGAGTTATGAGTTTTTTGAGTTCCTATAGTTATTTTTTTACTGTAGCAGGTGTTTCTAGAAGAAGAGAATTCAATTATAGTAATTTGATTTATTATGTATCCTACTCTGATTTTCAGTGATTTTTCTAGATTGTGCTCTATCATTGTGGCATGTACGCATTGATCGGTGTGCTTGTGATCGAATATTTTCCTTTGCATTTTTGAGGTTTTCATGTTCTTGGCTGACATGATGGTGGTAGCGTGTTGCAGATCCTTATGGATTAATATTTTATTGTTTGGCGTGTTGAAGGATGTTTATTTAGGTATTAATTATTATGTGACCAACTTAGGTTGGTGCATATTGAGATTTTTTCATGAATTGGGCCAACGGTTGTAATTTATTATTTTTGTGGATGACAGAGTTGTTGATGTAAATTCATGTAGCCGATATATAAGAGCGTTTATTTCTTCATTTTGAAGTGAGTGTGGTGTGGTGTATTCTCGGTGAATGTATGTGAATTTTGACTGCGAAATGTGCAAATAAAGATCATATTATTTTATTTTAGAGTAGAGTGTGAAGAAGATTGAGTGAAGTGTGAAGAAGTGTTTATGTGCCTAACCAAAATTGTCATCAAGATTTTGTAGAAGCTAATTTCTCAATTCAACCTCATAGGATGGATTTAATCTAATTGTTTTATGTAAGGAAGTGAGCCTTCCATTTGAGCAATGAGCTCTAGGCAGTGTGTTTGAATGCACGTGCATTCCTTATTCATTTTTCATTATACTTCTAATAGGGTATAATCTTGTGGACTAACATCCACTGTGGTTTTTCCCCTAACAAGGTTTCCACGTATAAAATCTTTTTGTTCATGTGTTTATGATGTATTGTCAATTCATTCTTTCACTTTTAATTATCAGATCTGAGATTAATGGTTGAATAAGGTTGAATAAGTTTAAATTCTATAACAAATAATTCACCCCCCTCTCTTAATTGTCTATCCTTGTTTTACCAACATTTCCTTTATGGTGATTTGATGGAAGATATTTATATGTCTTAGCCAAATAATTTCATTGGGAAAGGTAAAGAGAACCTGGTATGTAAGTTAAATAAATCTTTGTATGATCTAAACCAGTCTCTTAGAATGTGGTACCAAAATATTGATACTTATGTATTGTCTTTAGGATTTGTAAGATCAAAGTCTAACCATTATATTTATTTTAAGACTTAAAATGCTCTTCTTATTATTTCCCTATATTTGGATGACATGTTGTTCACTAGGAAGGGTAAGGGTATGATTTCTAAATTGAAGTCTCAATTATCAACATAGTTTGAAATGAAGAATCTAGGTTCAACAAGGTATATTCTAGGGATGAAATTTAGAAGGGATACATCAAATAGAAAGCCTTGGCTTAGCTAGAGAAGTTATGTGAACTCTTTTCTAGAGAGATTCAATATGACATATTTTAAAAATTTAGTAGTTCCTATGTTGCAGGGAACAAAAATTTCTATGAAAGATTTTCCAAAATCTCCTACTGAGATGGAGGACATGGTCGTGATACCTTATGCAAGTGCAGTTGGCAGTTTAATGTATACAATGGTTTGTACTAGGCTAGACTTTCCCAAACAGTGGGAGTTATTAGTCAATTTATGGGTAATCTAGGACAAACACATTGGGATGTTGTGAAAAGAGGTTTTAGATATTTGACGGGTACTTCAGAGTATGTCTTATGCTATCATGGTTATTCTACTGGATCTCAACATTCAGTAGGCATTTTTGGATAGTGTAACCTCCAAACTTGCACTCGCTTCTTCGAGACAATACAATCCTTAGTCTAATTTGAACCTATCTTGGGTATCCTTGCATTAATTATCCTTTAAATCATGATTTATAGGCCCCTAGGACCCATTATTTCAAATCCTAAGGCCCACTTTACTCAAAAATCATATAAAATCAGTCAAATCCCAAAAAAATCCAAAAACCCACCTCAAAAACCTAAGGTGGGCCTCATTCACCACGTTGGGAAAATGAGTCCCCTTAGATGGCACCCATTCACCAAGGGTGGTGAATGAGTCCCATTTGGGGTCTTTTTCAAATTTGAGCAGGAATTCATCAATTCAATTCAATTTTTTGATGAATGTTGGCCTTTGGGGTCTAAATATTGGTCAATTAGGTGTTGATTCCTATAAAAACAAGCTTCTAAGTCATTTCTAGAAATATTTAAGCATTTTTTTAGCAAGCATCTTCAAGATTCAAATGTTGAGAATCTTTCACAAGAGCATTCAAGTTTCAAGAGCAAGTAAGGTTGAAACTTTGGAGCACCATTAAAGTGTTTTTGCAGGTCTTCAAGCTCACTTTCATTCAATATCTAGTATTGTCAAGGGTTTATCATGGTTGTGGATATAATTAGCTTTCTATAATTTTCATCTTCACTATCTAGATTAGCCTACACTAGACAAGCATAAATGTATAGTTACTTAAGAATGTTAAAAACTTTTGTTAGTTTAACCTTCAAGCCCTTCAATTGTGATGACTTTGATATGTTAGATTAAGACCTTGAGGACTTCACCTTGCAAGGTTCATCCACTAAGGCTTGTTCAAATAAACCTAAACAAAGAGAAGTAAACAACATCCAACCTCAACTTAGTAACAAACCTAAGCCTTTTAGTAGTGATGACTTTGGCATGTTAGGTGAAGCACTTGAGGACTTCCTCTCACAAGGTTCATCCACTAAGGATTTTTGTGAGAAACCAAAACCAAGGGAAGTTAACATGATTCAACCTCAACTCATCCTTTACCCAAATTTGCACAAACTACAATCTAAAATCAAACTTGAGCTTATCCTTTATCCACCTAAGAATAATATCTTGCAGCAACTAAGTCATAATACCATTTCTCATACGTATAACACTAGCAATAATCCACAAACTCAACAACCAACCTCGATAACCTTACCATTTCCTAATCCCATATTTCCTAGTACCCCTTGGTTTACCTTTGCATAGTGGGAAGGAATATGATCTTGTTGAACAAAATAAGGATACTCCTACAAAGATATCCCTATGGGACCTTATTCAAAATTCACCTATCACACTATGATTCAAACCATCTTACAACAAGTAGTAGTCCCTCTTGGTAAAAATGCAAATGATGTGGAAGCTCTAATACAAGGAATGAATAAAGTTAATGTAGACATTACCTTCCATCAACATGAGCTCCCTCCTTTGGAGGTCAGAAAGAAAAATGAGGCCTTTATGATAATAGACCAATTTAATACAATAGGAGTCAAGAGGACCCTTGTTGATAATGTATCAACCCTTAACATGTGTAGTGTGAAACTCTTAGATTAGTTACATGTAGAAAAATAAAATGATGAACTTGATTCCATATCGATTAGAGGATTTGAGAATATAGGAAAGCAACTAATCGGTGTAACCACTTTACCTATTATAGTTGGAAAAGATACCTTACAAAATCCTATTCATTTCATGCCTCATGACCTTTCATTCAATATTATTTTGGGAATACCATGGATTAATGAGATGCATGTGGTTACTTCGACCCTTCATTGTATCATGAAATATGTCTATAACAACAAGGTATACCAAGTTGAAATAGACCCCGAGCTTGAAAGTTTCTTATAAGTTGAAAAAGGAACTACAAGTCCTCTAAGCGCATTGATTCCAACATCCAACATAGAACCTATAGAGGTTGACAAGAAAGAAGTAGAAAAAGTGTCAAATTTATTAGATGATGATTGGGGTTCCTTGGACTTCACACCCTCATTTATGGGAGAATACATAATCACAAGAAAAGAAGATGAAAAACAAAAACAACCAATGGTGATGTCAACACAAAATTTGGAATAAAATTCACAACCGTCTACCTCATTCACCCTTGAAGAAGATAGAATTTATACAACAAACTTTGATGAGATAGACAATCAACATCCACCAAACCCAAAAGAAATGGAAAAAAATTATTGGAGAGGTTATGAGCTTATGAATCAATTGGGTTATAGTGGAAAAGGATGTGGAAAGAAAGAACAAGGAATTTGTGTCCCTGTGGAACCTAACACACAAGAAAAAAAATGGTTTGGGATATCGCCCTTCTAAACTACCAAAAGAAAACAAAATACCATCATTAAACATGAACATTATCATGTGAAAACCAAAAATGCATCTCACTATGAAGCATCCGGAATTGCTTGATATGGATTTACCACCATCATGGGAGTACTTTGAAAGTGATGAGGCCTTGAAGAAAATTTTAGGAGTTTATGACAAGTCACCTTCTACTCCTCAAAAGAAAAAGGTTACATGTGCCATGATTAGTACTAGGCAACACGATGCATAAGATGAAAATAATGAGAAAGAAGAACACAACCTTGAATTTCCAAAGCCAAATGCACTCCGTCTAGGAGATATAATTGATATACCAATGGACATCAATGATAAGGATAAATTCATTAAGATAGGGAAGTTCCTTGATGATGAAGAACAAGAATGTCACATAATTTTACTCCATGAATTTCCTAAACTTTTTCCTTGGAAATATTTAGATATGCCAAGAATCGACCTAAAGATAGAGACACACAACATTGTCCTTGCTAAAAATTCTAAGCATGTTCAACAAAATATATGAAAGATGAATCCTTAGATAGCCTTGCTCATTAAAGGAGAAATTGAAAAAATTCTTGAGGTTGGTTTCATAAGACCTATAGATTATTCTCCATGGATCTCAAATGTTGTCACAGTTGCAAAACCTGACAATCATATTAGGATGTGCATATCTTTTTGTGATCTAAATAGAGCATCTTTAAATGATGACTTTCCCCTTCCTAATATTGACATGATAGTAGACTCGACTATGAGACATGCCTTGGTGTCATTCATGAATGGATTTTCTAGATATAACCATATCTTTATCAACCATCAAGATCAGTACAAAATAGCATTTACAATAGTTTGGGGGAAATTTTGCTGGGTTATGATGCATTTTGGATTAAAGAATGTGAACACCACGTATCAATGAGAAATGAAATTGATCTTTTATGATTACATACATAATATTTTGGAAGACTATGTTGATCACATTTTAGCCAAATATTTAACAAGACAATACAATATGAATATCCTTCAGAAAATATTTGAGCACAATGAAAATAGAAAAAGTGTCTTTGGTGTAGATAGTGGGAAACTTCTAGGCTTTATCATATCTCATAGAGGCATAAAGGTGGACACAAAGAATATTGATGCTATAATCAACATGCCACCTCCTAGGAACATCTCTCAATTGCACACATTACGAGGAAGAACTCAAGTGATCCATCATTTTGTGGCCTCTCTAGCTGATCGAATGTTACCATTTACACATCTCCTCAAAAAGGATGTGAAATTTGATTGGAGTGAGAATTGTAAACATGCTTTTGAGAGTTTGAAGGAATATCGTGCAACTCCGCCTATTTTACAACCCGCTATACAAAACAAACCATTTATCCTCTACACAGTTGCATCATCCCATGCTCTTGCAACATTGTTGGCTCAAAACAATGAAAGTGGTAAATAACATCTTGTTTATTACATCAACTGAACTTTGATTGATGATGAGAAACAATATACAACAATCAAAAAATAATGTTTGGCTCTTGTATTCACTACCAGTAAGTTGAGACATTATATATTAAGTGCTAAAATATGTGTGATGACAAAATGTGACCCTCTCAAACATATTTTCAATAAAAAATACCTATCAAGATGTCTAGCTAAATGGGTTATATCATTGACTGAGTTTGACTTTAATTTTATTTCACAAAAAGCAATTAAAGGTCAAGTATTGACTGACCATTTGGTTGATGCCCCTTTTCCTATGGAAGCTCCTAGAGAAGACTCTTTCCCCAACGATAGTGTGCCAAAAATAAAAAATAATACATGGGAATTATACTTTGATGGATCTAAGTGTAGAACGAGCTCCAACACTGGGGTTATAATAATTTCTCTTGCAAGACAACATATTCCCTTGTCATATCGGTTAAATTTCCTATGTACAAACAACACTGTTGAGTATGAAGCATTCCTTGTTGGGTTGTGTGCCACTTTAATCATGGCCATGAAAGATATTAAGATCTTTGGTGATTCACAATTAGTAATCAAGCAAATAAATGGGACATATCAAGGAAAACATGAAAAAATTTCTAAAAAAAAAAAATCTCACAATGAATTTGTTAGAGAGGTTTGAATCATTTACCATTGCCAACATCCCATAAAAAATATAATCAGAATACAACTACAATGGAAAGTGGAGATTCTCTTATATCACCTCAAGACCCTTCAAAGGAATTTACCTTTTTTTTTCACTCAATCATGAAACCATCAATTGACGATAAAATAGAGGAAATATTAGAAACAACCAAGGAAGACTCAAGTGAATGGTATGATATAAAATTTAACTATTTAAAAGACATTACCTTTCTTGAGCCAACAACAAAGAACATTTGGGCTCACTTACGAAATCTCACATCTAATTACATAATTCTCATTGATGTGTTGTATTGGATATCATTCAATGGTCTATTACTTAGATGCCTTAGAAAATTCAAAATCCCCACAGTACATGAACAGGATCATGTAGGTGCTTATGGTGCTCATTTTGGAGGAAAAATATTAGTTCAAAAAATTATCTGCATTAGATACTATTGGATATGCATGGAACAAGATTTTTTCAAATTATTATGTAAGAAAACACCACAAATGTCAAGAGAATAATAATCTAATCCATGCTTCTGCTTGCAAATTTCGAGCTCAAGTCCTGATATGGCCCTTTGCAGTTTTGGGTTTGGACATTATAGGAAAAATATGACCTGCTCTTCTGTCAGACATACATTCATAATAACTAAAAATGGATTATTTCACAAAATGGGTAGAAGCCATTCCCCTTAGATCAACAACTAATGTGTTATGTCATTTCATATTGGAACACATTATTTCCTTGTTTGGAATTCCTTCTACATTAGTCTCTGATAATGGTACACCATTTAAAAATAATGATGTGAAGAAGTTCTTAGAAACATTTACCATACAATCTTCTCAACACCCTATTACCCACAATCTAATGGTCAAGCTAAATCAACTAATAAGATTATTGAACAAGTTATAAATAAAACTATTAACAAGAATCATAAGGATTTTCAAACACAATTACAATATGCGCTATAGGCCTATCAAACAAGTGTTAAATCATCTATCGTAACTACACCTTATAATCTTAACTATAGGAGTGAGGAAATAATTCCCTCGGAGTTAGAGATTCCTACATTAAGAATTTCTCTTTAAGGGATTATTGATGAAAAAATTATAAAGAACAATTATTGCATTAGTTGGAAATGCTCGATGAAAAATGCATCAATTCTATTGAGCATCTCTTGTCTTATCATAAAATAATATTATTGGTACTGGTGCTTGTTACAGTTGTTTCTCATGATCTAGTCATACGAATGGGAGAGGGCTCTCAACACTCGTGCCCTACTAGATCCTAATCTACTACCTCACCACCCTCACTCATGAACTACTTCTCCTCCTCATCCTCCTCCTCATCCTCCTCCTCATCATCCTCCTCATCTCCTCTGTCCTAGTGGTCACCGTCATGATTTTCATCCTCATCGTAATCCTCATATATGACATTTGTAAATATGTCTGCATTCCTATAGCATGTATCCTTGACCCTATCCTCTACCTCATCTCCCTCATTTGGGAGTGTTCTTGCATCATCTATTGGCTCCTCCACCGAAAACATAGGATGTGGTCGTGATACTATCCACCACTCCTCATAGTCATATGTGGCACCGATGTCATCCACAATAGATATCAAAGGCATATCATGATCCGAGTACCTAGAGTCACTATGGAAAACATCCTTTGTAGTGAACTATATGGAATCACTAGGTCTTTGAGCACTCTACACTGATCTCCTAAAGAAAGTTCATTCCCTAGATTCTATCTGCATATTTCCAAACTATTCCACAACTCGATCGTAGTAAAAGGGACACACTACATAACTATTTCTACAAATAAAATATATGTCGAGTTGTAATCTCCTCATCTGTTGGGTGTGATCTTACCACTAAATCACAAGATGATAAGGTCTCCAAAGGATCTCATCCTCCTCCAGTCAATCAAACCGCACCCTCCAAAAGTGTAAATAACCATACTTCAAAAACCATCATAGAGGATAGTTGAAGGCCTGAGGATACCCCAAGGCTATCAAACATGAGAAGTTGATTGGTCTGATACAAGTTATATGCTCAAGGAACCAAACCTATAGAAGCATAGAGTGCACCATACTATCCACCTCCCAAAAGAAAAACCATCTGAGATCATAATACAAGTGCGCTAGGATACAGTGCCCCCAGGCATATATTGTATGGTGCTCTACCATACCTCATACTAGGTGAACCAGTCCTCCCTCTAGGTGCACTCCCCGCCCAATAGGGATGAGTACTAGTGCTATTGTAATCATCATAATTCATCTCACAAATGGGGCCCATGAATTTAGTAGCATCACCAAATCAATCCATTTCCTCACTTTATCATCATGTACTGGCCTATCTAGGTAGTAATACATGTCATATTTCATCTCATGGAAGGTTCCCTCTGCTCGGAAGCATACCTACTCACCTCGAATAGGAAGTTGGATTATGTGGTGCATGTCCTCCAATGTGATCGCCATCTCACTAGTCGATAGATGGAATGTGAATGTATCAACATCCTAATGCTCTGCTAGCACCATTAGTATCGCATCATGGTACCTCATCGGGTGCATTAGGTATGCCTAGTATAATCCTATAGTTTGTAACAGCTTTGTTTCCTCTGGACACTAAGAGAGTGGGGGCTAAATATCTCAAAAGACTAATCTACCTACCACCCAGATGTTGTCGTGAATGAGTGGGGACCTAACACAAAAGGTAAAAATCTGTCTTATAAGTAGTCTAAACTCTCAAAATTTTACATCAACAATCATAAAGTGTACTAAATTTTTTGTAGTGTGCTTTCTTAGAGGCCATAGATACTGTAGACCCCTTTTAGGACACTTTGCGAAGAAATGGGATGCTTTGCGGACTCTTTTTCCAAGGACCTCAATTAACCTAGAAATGAGTAAAAATCATAACATCATTGTGTAAGAACAAAGAAAAGGCAGAAAATTAAACTCACCTCATGGTAGTGCTTGATGTTGGCCACCTTGTTTGGTAACATGTCCAGTATCGCAGGCCTGTAATCTCATCTGCTCAACCTCTTGCACTATTCTTCAATCACTTTCAAGGTACATCAAAGGTAAATGATAAAGTATGTTGCAATTTACATCACTTTTTGCTTTTATGTAAGTTGAAATAATGGGTTTTTTTTTCCTATGATATGACTTATCCTATTCAACATGACTATATTTCTACCTTGATTCCACCTCCATAAAGCAAGTGGAATCAAGGGGGGGCATACATCTACCCTCGAATTTGACTTCTAAGAAGAAGTTAGATAAGAGGATTTTGGGAAAACTAACGAATTAGTGTTTCCGGATGTGGTTCCTAATGTTGTGGTTTTGTAGGTAAGTACACTGGGGGCTTCATTCTCTAGCATCATCAATGAGCATATACGAGTATCCTTTTATGAGATGAAGTTTACTATTTAGAGTCCTTTAGCTTACATACGCATGTAGAGTCATATGGACACTATAGTGGGGGCTAAATGTGAACATCAAAACTATACTCCCTTCTTGGATATAGTATAATCCTTTGTCTAATTTGGACCTATCTTGGGTACCCTTGAATTAATTATCCTTTAAACCATAATTTATAGGCCCCTAGGACCCATTATTTTGGATATTGAGGCCCATTTCACTCAAAAATCTTATAAAATTAGTCAAATCCCCCAAAAATTAAAAAACCCACCTCAAAAATCTAAGTCGGGACTCATTCACCAAGGGTGGTGAATGAGTCCCATTTGCGGTCTTTCAAATTTGAGTGGGAGTTCATCAATTTAATTCAAGTTTTTGATGAATGTCAGCCTTTGAGGTTTAAATAATGGTCAATTAGGTGTTGATGCCTATAAAATAAATATTCTAAGCCATTTTTAGAAATTTCTAAGAATTGTTTTGAGCAAGCATCTTCAAGAGCAAGTAAGGTTGAAGCTTTGGAGTAGCATTAAAGTGCTTTTTTAGGTCTTCAAGCTCACTTTCATTCAAGATCTAGCATTTTCAAGGGTTGAACAAGGTTGTCTACAGTGAATCGTTATGGATTCTAGGTTGGGGAGATGCAAGTAGCCATCAAGAGAAGCCTAAAGACTTGCTTCCTAAGTGATTCCATCCTCCATTATCACTCTACATTCATCCTAAGGAAGGTAGAAGCATCAATGGGATTCATTTGGGGTGATTAGAGATCATAACAAGTGAATCATTCATCTCTACATTTCCATTCTTGCATCATATTCTTATATATTAGAATACAATTCATCATGTTTTAGATTTCTTGGTCTTAGACACATTTGAGGTTAGGGTTTTCATGCATATTTCATTAATTTTATCAAGTTTGGATTACAAAACAAGGGGTTTGATGAAGGTAAACCCCTCATTACCAAATAAAGTTGAATTTTTTTTTGTAGGTGCTTTTCACAGATTCAGATCCAAAACTCAAGTTGAAATGCAGATCAGAGTCTTCAATTCCTGAAAAAGCTGAATGGGACTGATTCACCAAGAGTGGTGAATGAGTCCCATTGTATATGTTTACTAGATTAGTTTGTAGATTCTGATATCGTTTTTATTGAAATAGACTCCCATGCAAAAACCAGGATTTTGGATTGATTCTCCCAGGTTCACGAATGAGTCCCAATTGGTCAAAAATTCAAAATTTCTAGAATTTTAGAGATTTTCCCAATCACATCAAGGTTTCAAGTGTTGTAAAAAAGATACACTGAGAGGGGGGGTGAATCAGTGTTGTGCAAAAATTAACTTTATTAACTTTTAACATCAAAGAATTAACAACTATGTTGTTAGAATAAGTGAACTAATTAAGAGGTAAACTAACACACCAATAAGACATTAGATTGAAAGAAACTAATTAAAAACATAAAAAAAACTCTAAATAACAACTCCTTCAAATTCGTCTTATTATCCTCTATCTCCAAGGATTTGATTAAAGTTACTGGCTCTCAGTTGTGTAAGCAACAACTTGTTGAAATGACAACTTAGGAGAATGAGATTGATTGAAAATGCATGTGTATTGCTATATGATTTAAGCTATGAAATTGAACTTGAAATGCTATTATATTGCTGAAATGCTGATAGACTGATTCGAATGCAACTATAGTAATTGTGTATGAAATCTAGGATGAAATCTACTTACAAGAAGGTTGTATTTATAGATTTTTGGAGGCAAGAATCTAGTTGGCGGAGATCAACGATTGAAATTCAAACCTGTTAAGATGAACGGTGAGAGATTAAGAAGTTGAGAGAAAGGTGGAAGGTTGAGAGGAAAGTGGAGGAATGTTTTCAACCCACAAAACCATCCTCATTAAAAAATGGAAACAAATTACCATTTGTCACCTCATTTATGAAAATTGGTTGAAAGTTGAGGATAATTGCTAATTAAATAAATAAATTTATTTAATTTCTTGTGACAATGAATTTAGAAGCCTCCATAATTAAATAATTACTATTTAATTATGTGTGAAAAGTGAAAAAGATGAGTAATTAAATATTTTTACAATATTTAATTAAGTGTGATGAAAAAGATTTAAATATAAAATATTTAATTTAAATGTGAAGTGAAGAATTAATATTCCATTGTTTGAATTTAAATGTTCAAACTTAGAAATAAAATGATAATCAAATAAATAAATTATGAAATTTATTTAATTTAATTAAGAGGAAAATCGCAATAATTAAATAAACTTATTTAGAAGAATTGGAAAAAATGAACAATATAAATAAATAATTAAATTTATTTATATGTAGATGACTTTAGAATATTAATTAAATAATTCATATTTAATTAATTAACAAGTCTAATTTACCGTGACCATTTTTAGATGTGTACATTTTGCCCCTCTTTGAAGTGATGTGTTTTACGCATTTCTTCAAAGAATTTTGCCCCAGAATTTTAGAAATTACCGATGATGCTATATGCCCCCTTGGGTGATGAATCGGATAAAGATGATTTTTGGAAATTTTTACTGATTTGTTATCTGATTCATCGGTCGATAAAGATGATTTGATGAAAACCACTATTGAAAGATTGATTATGAAATGATGATGATGATTATGATGATTGATTCATCATGTGATAGTGAATTTGTGATGATTGATTGATGATGACTGATAAGAATGATAGGATAGATTGATAAAAAAAATTCATGATTGAAAAACAAATAGTAAGATTGATTTGATTGATTTGATAGAAGAGGATTGGCACAAGAATTTGATGAAGATCATTGATTGGTTGAATGATTAAATGGTTGGATTGAGATGATGGGTCAATTAGATGAAAGAAAAGATGAGGAAGATGATTCCAAATTATGGACAAGAGAGGATGATAAGCAATAGGAGATGGGTAAGAGAAAATGAGAAGAAAAAAAGCACAATTGGATTCAAAAATAAGTATGATTTTGTTGTAGTCAAACTACAAGCCAATATGGATTGATGATGATGAAGATAGTGTTGTTGATGAGGGAAGGATTCATCCCAAAACAACACAAGGATAGGGAAGGATACATCCCGATGATGATGATGGTGATCAAGGCTTAATAGCTTATGCTCTATTGTATTTTTTTGTATTTTTTTAGGACTTTATATTGTTTTTTATATTTTTAGGCATAAAACTTCTTCAAATGAATGTTGTTGGTCGGATCTTCAAACAAGTCCCCTTTTGATGTTGAAAACTGATATTCCAATGATTCATATGCTGCAATGATAATGAATGTGCCCAACCAGTTAGGTTCGAACTTGCCTTTCTTTTCCTGATCCTACTGATTACGAGGGTTTTCTTTTAGAACCAGGTCACCCACTTGAAAAGTTCATGTTTTGACTCTGTGATTGTAGCTGTGGGACATTATTTGTTGATATCCCTTCAAATGATTGATTGTGGTTTGATGTTGTTCATCAAGTAGTTCCAGCTCTTGCAACCTTTATACTCTCTAGTCTTCATCATTGATTAACCCCTTTAGTGATACTCAAAGTGAGGGAATCTCAACTTCCAGTGGTATAATAGCTTCTTCTCCATAGATGAAAACATAGGGAGTAGCACCTATTGGTGTGCGAATACTTGTTTTGTATGCCCATAATGCTGGATTTAATTGGACATGCCAATCATGACCTGCCTCATTCACTGTTTTCTTCAAAATCTTTAGAATTTTTTTGTTTGAAGATTCAACTTGAACATTCCCTTGTGGATAGTAAGGTAGAGAGAACCTATGTTGAATGCGAAATATTTCACATAGTTCATCAACATCCTAATTTTTAAAGGGTCTTCCATTGTTTGTGATAATGGAGTTGGGAATACCATATCAACAGATGATATAGTTCAAAATGAATGAAGAGATTTTTTTACCAATAACAGTTGTGAGGGGAACAACCTCAATCCACTTAGTAAAATACTTAGTGGTTGTGATGATGAATTTGTGTCCATTTGAAGATGATGGGTGTGTCTTGCCAACTAGATCCAATCCCCACTGAGTGAAATGCCATGTGGTGGTGAAAGGTTGTAATTCCTAAGCAGGAGCATGAATGAGATTCCCATGAATCTGACATTTTGCACATTTCTTCACAAAGATGAATGATTCTTTCTCCATGGTCGGCCAATAGTAACCCAATCTAACAAGTTTCTTTGCTAAGGTTAGTCCACTCAAATGTGTCCCACAAATGTCACCATGTACCTCTTGTAAGGCCTTTTTCTGATTCATTGTATTCAAGGCACCTAAGGAGGGTACCATCCAGACCACACCAATATAAGACATCAACAATTAAAGTATAATGGGAAGATTGATGGATGAAATTTCTTTTCTGATTTCTAGACAAGTCTAAGGGTAAAATAGTATCCTTTACGTAAGTATAAATTTGGCCATACAAGGGAGAATCAAAACTAGTTAAGTGGAAAATTATTTGAGTTTTTGGAATATCATAGGCGGGGGAAAATAATTGTTCCACCAGGAAATCATATCGTGCTCGATTCTCTGACAACTAGAGTAGAGATGCGATTGTAGCCATAGAATCCACTACTTTATTATCAATACATGGAATTTGTATGAACTTGATATCAACAAAGTATTCATTGAAATCGTCCACCATCCTTTTGTAAGGTATCAAATTGTCATCCTTAGTGTGATATTAATCATTGATTTGATTAATTGTGAATCACCAAAAACTTGAAGTTCTGTGATTTTCTAGTCTACTGCAATTCTCATGCCAATTAATAGTGCCTCATACTCAACTATGTTTTTTGTGCAAGGGAACATTAGCCAATAAGATTTTGGAATTGTATGTCCTTGAGGAGTAATGGAAATAATCCCTGCTCCTGAGCCATGTTGAGTGTAGGAACCATCAAAGTAGAGTGCCCATGATTGCTTAATAGTTGTTGTGAATACATCAGCATCAAGAAAATCAATGTGTATTGGGTGTTCTACTGGCATTGGTGCTTCTGCTAACTGATCTGCAATTACCTGTCCTTTTATAGCTTTAAAATCCACATAATGAATTTCAAACTCACTCAAGATCATGACCCATTTAGCCAACTTGACGGTTAAGGTCACCTTACTTAGAAGATATTTGAGTGGATCAATCTTAGCCACAAGCTTTATTGTATGTGCTAGCATATAATGTCATAACTTTTGAGAAGTGAACACTAGCGCTAAGGAATATTTTTCAATGAAGGTGTAATTTATCTCATGACTTGTCAAAGTCTAACTAATGTAATAGATTTCTCGCTCCTTTCCTGAGTTGTCTTCCTATGCTAATAATGCTCCTAGGGACACTTTCATGGAAAAAATATACAATATGAGTGGTGCACCTTGCACTGGTGGAATCAACACTGGTGGATTCATGAGGTATTTCTTTATCTGATCAAACGTTGCTTCACATTTTTCTTCCCATTTAAATGGAACATTCTTGTGTAAGAGATGAGTAAATGGTAAACTTTTATCCACCAATTGGGTAATGAATCTTCGGATGGATTGTAACCATCCCTGCAAAGAGCGTAGTTGACTAATGTTCCTTTGTGGTGGCATATCATGAATTTCTTGTACCTTAGCTAGATCCACCTCAATTCCCTTTTCTAATACAATATAACCCAACAGCTTTCCATATTTCACTCCAAAGACACATTTCTTTGGATTAAGTCTCACTTTGAATTGTTCCATTCTTTTGAAAATTTTAGATAAGATAGCAATGTGTCCTTCCCTGGTGTTAGATTTGGCGAGGAGATCATCAATGTAATCCTCCATTACTGTATGCATCATATGATGAAAAATCATTGTCATTGTACATTGGTATGTAGCTCATGCATTCTTCAATCCAAATAACATTATGTTCCAACAATAGGTACCCCAAGGACATGTGCACATTGTTTTATCATGTGGACGCCAAAAATATGTTGTTAGAATAAGTGAACTAATTAAGAGGTAAACTAACACACCAATGAGACATTAGATTGAAAGAAACTAATTAAAAGGATAAAACAAACTCTAAATAACAACAACTCCTTCAAATTCATCCCATTGTCCTCTATCTCCAGGGATTTGATTAAATTTATTGTCTCTCAATTGTGTGAGCAGCAACTTGTTGAAATGACAACTTAGGAGAATGACATTGATTGAAAATGCATGTGTATTTCTATATGATTTAAGCTATAAAATTGAACTTGAAATGCTATGATATTGTTGAAATGCTGATAAGCTGATTCGAATGCAACTATAGTAACTGCATATGAAATCTAGGATGAAATCTACTTACAAGAAGGTTGTATTTATAGATTTTTGGAGGCAAGAATCTAGTTGGCTTAGATCAACGTTGAAATTCAAACCTGTTAAGATGAACGATGAGAGATTAAGAAGTTGAGAGAAAGTTGGAAGGTTGAGAGGAAAGTGGAAGAATGTTTTCAACCCACAAAACCATCCTCATTAAAAAATGGAAACAAATTGCCATATGTCACCTCATTTACGAAAATTGGTTGAAAGTTGAGGATAATTGCTAATTAAATAAATAAATTTATTTAATTTCTTGTGACAATGAATTTAGAAGCTTCCACAATTATATAATTAATATTTAATTATGTGTGAGAAGTGAAAAAGATGAGTAATTAAATATTTTACAATATTTAATTAAGTGTGATGAAAAAGATTTAAATATAAAATATTTAATTTAAATGTGAAGTGAAGAATGAATATTCCATTGTTTGAATTTAAATGTTCAAACTTAGAAATAAAATGATAATCAAATAAATAAATTATGAAATTTATTTAATTTAATTAAGAGGAAAATAGCAATAATTAAATAAACTTATTTAGAAGAATTGGAAAAAATGAACAATATAAATAAATAATTAAATTTATTTATATGTAGATGACTTTAGAATATTAATTAAATAATTCATATTTAATTAATTAATAGGTCTGATTTATCGTGGCCATTTTTAGATGTGTACAACAACATTCAACCATAATGCATAGACATGAAGGAAATGAACACAAAACCATAACACAAGTATTTTTACGTGGAAACCCTTTTAGGGGAAAAAACACAATGGATGGCCAATCCACAAGTTAATTTGAGTATAATCAAATGAAGTTTAGAATAAGGGGAATGCACTTGCATTAAGACACACTACCTAGAGATCACTGCTTAAAGGGAAGGCTCACTTCCTTACAAAGAAAATTTAGATTAAAACCAAGTGAGAGTTTGAACTGAGAAAAATAGAATCTACATATTCCTGATTACAATTCTAGTTAGGCACAATATACAATATTTTTTCCTATTGACTGATTCTTCACTTCTACTTTGTTGTACTCACACTCGCAACAAAAATTCTCTATGCACAAGTTAAACTGCACATTATTGCTCTTCTTCTCTGCTCTAATTCACAATTCGCAACACCACACACTTCATACTTCATACAAAATGATACAGATGATCTTATATATATATCCACAACATAGAATTCAATTACACTTTGTCAGCTTCAATAGAACACAAAAATAATTAAAACTATCAACTCAAATCATGAATAATATGCAATGTGTATACACGGTCAGTGGCCACAACTTGGCTAGGACCCAAATAAAGATGCATGAAGACAAAAATACTTAGCCAATTACTTTCCATACATCTGCAACATAATTCATTCATGAAGTTGGCTCCAGTATTGGTAAAATAGAAAATTAGCAAACCAAATCTTCTAACTTCCACATGAATCAATACAAGCCACTGCACTTCAATAGAAACAAAGATAATATACCAAAAAAAATTTACTGAGATGTGCAACACAAAACAACAACATAAAATATTCATACAGATCGATGAACACTGTGTTATTGGATACTCTGTTCTTCCTTGTCAATCTTCAATCTATCTGTCAGTATGATCAAATGATGACATGCATATCTGATCATTGATTAGGGTTTCCATCAATGAAAACACTAGATGATACTAGCAGTGTATCTTGCCAACAATCTCCCCCTTTGGCATTGATGGAAACACTTAATGAAAAGTGACTAAATGTCGGATCAGTACCAAGATAAACTGCATTTCCATCTCCAAAATTCCAAAAATACAATTCTCCCCCTGAGATGATTATGAATTTTTCACTCCATTATTCGCCCCCTTTTCCATCAATGGAAAAGGTAGGGACCGCATACCAAAAATGGATCAATCAATCAAAATTGTTATACAAAAATCTTCTTTAACTTACATAAATTGGAAAATGTTTACAAAATTGTGTAATAGATCTCTCATCTGTGCAACTACCAACTTGTTCTTTTACCAATGAATCTTTCCAACTCCTGTAACTTCTCCAATTAAATAAAATAATAAGCACAAAAGAAAGTTACCATACTTGAAAGAGTTTTTCTTATCTTCTTAATCTTTGCAATATTTTCCATTAGCTGACTCAGGAGTTCACAAAGATCATAATTTTCATTCTATTTCACCATCTGATAGGTGGCATAAATTGTTGTACTAGACATAGAGTTGTCTCAAATAGAATGATAAATCTTGTAGCCAATAACAATAGATGCAAATTTGACATCTACATCAACAATTCTATCAATTGCCATTGCCCTTCTGTCATAAGTAGAGCCTGTAGCATTAGTGACCATTTGATTTTTCACAGACTTCAGAATTGGTAGTCCACCGAAAGAGTTTAGACTGGTTACAACATTGATAGCTTCCTTTGTAATTTTGAATGGAAAGCTTCGCCACATGAATTCATCATGGACTCAAATTAGAACATAATGAACCCATTCTAACTCTTCAAACATGGGAAATTTGACAATATGAGTAAATTTATTTTCTTCTAGGATTTTATGTTCTGGTTTGACACAAAAATCTTCACCTATGATGTGGTTTTTGTACAAATTCAGCAATTGTGAACTTCCTAGCTCTTCAACATTCGCTTGAATATAAACCCTAATGTCCTCTGTGTGTAATACTTCATAAAGAACAGATGAAAATGCTCCAAATGGATCATTCTCAAGAGACTTGTAAGGATTCCATTTGAACTTATGGCAAGGTTTGTCCTTGACTTCAACTACCAGAGGACTATTCATTTTGACTAGATCACAAATTCGCAAAGTTTTCTTATAAATACCTTTTTCACCTAATCAAAATTTGATTGTCGAATCACTTCCACACTTGATTTTGCCTCAAATTTCCAAAGTTCACCTTGGAGCTCTCCAACCTTCTTTTCTCCAAAATACAAAGTGACAAATGAAGAATATAAATTAACTTTTATCACTTTCATACCTAGCTCTTTTTTTCATAATAAATTCTTTAACTCTAATTCATCTAGTTACCCTATTTTTATGCACTATGACGTGTAAATCTTTTGCGGACCTCCAATACAACATACCACTTCCTCCAATGAGTTAAACAACATTTGTTGAGAATCTATGCATCTACTATACACATCCACATCTAGTGTTACTTATCGGTTAGGGGGTTAAAATATTTTCTTGACAGCTCCCCCTAGGCCAAGAGCCTAAAACTAATTCCCAGAGGAATTACCAGAAGCAGGTTCTGGTGCTGGAACATTTTATTTAACAAAGGGATCTTTCTTTACCAATTTATTTTGCATCTGATGTCTGACCACATCTATAGTGTTTTTTCTTTTTCCTTTGATATCCTTCTGCATTTTTTTCCTTTGATTTACTAGACCTTTCATGTTCCAACAAAATGTAGCAATGTGTCCAATTTTGTTGCAGTTATAGCACACAAAATTTCTTTGTCCAGACCAGTTGTTCCACTTATTTCCTCTTGATCTACACTGGTTAGCAGTATGACCAAGTCTATTGCATGTATAACATCTAATATTTCTATGGAATTGATTCATCACATTTTTTCATTCATTTAAATTATGACCAACTTTATGACAATTAAAACACTGACCTAAGAATAATGGACAACTTTGATTCATTCTAATTCTACACTCAGTATCCATGTGTCTAAATTTATTGCAACTAAAATAGTATCCATTAAATCTCTGAGCATTAGGTTGCCTTACCAAATACCTTCCAGATTTTTTCATTTGATTTCCTTTCTTGAATGTCCTTTGTCCAGATTTTGAACTTTCTCCTTCCTCATATCAAAGACCTCACTTGTCACCATGAGTCCTTTGAATAATAATTAATTCATCAAGCATGGTAGAGCTAGCTTTGAAATTTTCTTTGTACTCATTAGTAACAACAAGTTCATTTATGAGATCATTCATCTGATTTTCAAGTTCCTCTTCATTTTTTTTAGATTGTTCTAGTTCATCATCCAATTAGCTGCATACTTTAGATTTTTCTTTTAGGGATTGTGCTAGATTATCTTAATTCTTCTTTCTATCTTCAATCTCCTTGTTCATATTCATCATGATAGATTCCATTTCATGTTTTAGGACTATATTATCTCTCGTAAGATTTTCACATTATTTTGTCTTTTCCTTCAGGGCTTGATTGAGTTCTTCTTCTTCAATGCTCTTACTATAACTCTACTTAATTTGATCACAAATTTCCTTTCTCTTCTCTCTAGACTTATTTATTTTTTCTTTCAAATACTCAATGAATTTTTGAGCATCTAAGAGGTTTTCTTGCAATTTATGAACTTCAACCTTTGACTGATCAAGATCATCCATGGCCACAAAAAGCTATTGTTGAAGACTGCTTCAATCCATTAAAACACCTTCCAAGATCTCCCGAAGTTGTTAGAATTCTTCTTTTGAGGAACTATCTCTGATACCAATTGTTGGAAACAAGCTACACTAAGAGGGGGTGGTGAATCAGTGTTGTGAAAAAATTAACTTTATTAACTTTTATCTTCAAAGCATTAACAACATTCAACCATAATGCATACACATGAAGAAAATGAACACAACACCATAACACAAGGATTTTTATGTGGAAACCCTATTAGGGGAAAAACCATAGTGGATGGTCGATCCACAAGTTAATTTGAGTATACTCAAATGAAGTTTACAATAAGGGGAATGCACTTGCATTCAGGCACATTGCCTAGAGCTCACTGCTCAAAGGGAAGGATCACTTCCTTACAAAGAAAATCAGATTAAAACCATCTAAGATTTTGAACTAAGAAAACTAGAATCTACATATGCCTGATTATAGTTCTGATTAGGCACAATATACAATCTTCTATCTTGCATATTGATTATGCACTTCTTCTCTATTCTTCTCACACTCACAACAAAAATTCTCTATGCACAAGTGAAATTACACATTATCACTCTTCTGGTATGCTCTAATTCACAATTCGCAACACCACACACTTCATACAAAATGATGCATATGATCTTATATATATATCCACAACATAGAATTCAATTACACTTTTTCAGCTTCAGTAGAACACAAAAATAATTACAACCATCGGCTCAAATCATGAATAATATGCAATGCATATACACAGTGGTCAGCCATGAATTTACTAGGACCCAAAAAAAGATGCACAAACACACAAATACTTAACCAATTACTTTCCATACATCCGTGACATAATTCATTCATGAAGTCGGCTCCAGTATTGGTAAAACAAAAAAATATGCCAACCAAATCTTCTAACTTCCACACAAATTGATACGAGCAACTGTGCTTCAATAGTAACAAATATACTATACAAAAAAACATTTCCTGAGATGTGCAACAAAAAATAATAATAGATAATATTCATACAGATCGATGAACACTATGTTACTAGATACTCTGTTCTTCCTTGTCAATCTTCAATCTATTTGCCGGTATGATTGAATGATGAAATTCGTATATGATCATTGATTAGGGTTTTCATCAATGACAACACTAGATGATACTAGCATTGTCTCTTTCCAACATCAAGGTGCACACTATTCACACTTTTTCTTTTTTTGTTATTTTTTACTCACATTTCTAAGGTATTTTCTAGCTCATTGTATCAAATTAGTGTTTGTGTCTTACAACTTGCATTGCATTATCTTTTCCAAGTCTAAACTTGGTCAAGAACCCCTCATTACATATCATTGAGTCTCTAGGACAACCCTATTGTAAGAGATCAATCTCTTTTCCATTGAGATCTCTAGGGTTAATCTTGAGTGGAGTCTCTTTGTAAGTGGTCGTGAACACATAACCTCACACCTCTTCCATTTTAAGAGGTTTCAAATATGTGGATTCTAATTAGGTGGGTGATATTGATAGCATAAAATCCACTAGTGGATATGTTTTCACATTTTTTGGTGGTGTAATAAGCTGGATGAGAAAGTGACAAGTTGTAGTCACTTTGTGCACTACTGAAGCAAAGTACATGGAAGTAATTCATGCTTGTAAAGAAGCCATTTGTGTTAGAAGGTTGTGTTTAGATGTTGGATTTTATGTAGGGTAGATTACTATCTATTGTGACAGCTAGAGTTCCATATGTTTGGTGAATAGTCTTGATGGCACTCTCAAATTTTGCAAATTTGAGATGCCTATTTCAAAATTTTGCTTTTGCACTTTCAGAAGTGCACCTAATGAAATAGTCCTAACTAACCCGCTTTGGAGGCTTATCTTTTAAATCCTGTTGATTGACGTACAAAACCCATTTACAGAAATACTCAATAGACATATGTGAGCAGGCATGTCAAATTTTAGCTTCCCACGATGAGTTCTGACAGTGCTTCGAAAAGTGAAGCTGGAGGGTTTTTGCACTGTTCTGCTATTTGCAGACTATTTGTTTTGTGAAACAACTTCCTGTTTGAGCTTGGTTTTCACAACCAGTTCACTATCATGTCAAAATGAATGTTCTACTATATTCTCCATACCTAAATGATCTCGAGTGTCAATTTGTAGAACCTCATGATCTGATTTGCTATTTTTAGCAGATCGAAACCAAATACAGTTTGTTCTGTTTTGCAGATGCATTCCTGGTAGCCTTTCTGAGAGGCCAACTTAGCCGACTAATATCTTTCACCTCGTGATTTATTTCTCCAAGCTGTCTTTTACACTATACTTGTGGGTCAAATGACTATATGCTTGCAAGTTCTCATTGCTCCAGGAGGTTGTTTGACCAGTTTCCCAAGCCGATTCTAGAGGCAACTTGGTATGTTTTGACCATTTTCCAAATGTGTCAGAAAACAGTTTCTATTTGTGACCCAATTCGTTTTTCAACTTCAAAATTATTCAAAAGGAAGTTTCAGATCATTTCAAGGTGAAGTTTGTTTGAAAATGAAATTTTTTTAGTCGGACCCACATGGGGCCTGACACGCCTTGCCCAATTGTGAGATTACGCGTGTTGTAATAATGGTCATTTCAAATGAGTTATTTTGGACAGGGCAGTAACATTGAAGTTTCATGTTTACATTCATGAAATTTTCCCATTGAATGAATGAGGACACAACCTTTTCACAAATGATAATGGCATGTGTTGAACCAAAATTATGAAGGCAATTTGTTACCTTGTACACTTTGATTGTTGGTCACCTAATAGAGGTACAACAAGGCTCCATTGGAAGCCTTGCAGTGGGGATGGTATAGTTGATGTGTTTGACGTTTATTGTTAAATTGTATGGGGATGAAGAAGTTTTTGGTAGCAATTTTCTGCATGCATTATATTCATATCTGCAGGAGCATAAGTTCAATCTCGGAAGCATGGAGGATAAGAAAAATTTCCTCCTCCTACACATACACCTTATATGGTCTAAGTTTTGAATTAACGAAAAGGTCTTGTGAACTTAAAAAAACTATCAAATGAATGAGGCCTTATGAATTCCTAGAGGGGTGCCACATATGCAGCAAACACAAAGAATATATTTGTTGAAGATGCTTTAGAAATTTTGTCAAAGAATAGACTACAAAGAAGGGCGCCAGTCACAGATCAATATGCCATACCAAGGAATGTATAGGATGATGGTTTTGACAGTGTTTTTTGCATATGAAATAGATATCCAATGGACCACAATGAGAAGCAGCTGAAGTTGTACGAGGGAGAATACTACCAATAATATATGCACAAAATAGAAATTGTTTGAAAGGCTTTAGAAACTTTCTAGAAAATGCAAGAGGCAAGGGGCCTATAGCAGGAAGAAAAGACCATGGAGGAAGCCTGCTAGTCTGGTAAGGAATGAACAGGAGAACCATGCATGCAAGGAAGGTATGGAGAAGGCCCGTGCCAATAAGAGAACCCATGACCAATTGGGAGATGGTGAGAGCCAGTGAAGGGGATACCCGCATCCACCAATAGCAATAGGGAGGGGCACAACCTAAACAAAGCCAAAGATAAAACCCGCGCAAGAAGGAGTAGACCTAGCCAGATAAAGAGGATTCTCAGCTTGCTAAATGTGAGGCATGTGCATTGTTTGCGTAAGGAATGGCTAGTAGGGGAGGAGAGCCGATGGTGTCAGTGGTGAGCCCGCACCAGGAATGGAAGGATCGTGGCCAACATAGGAGGGAGTGTGAGTAGCAGACGGAGCAGGGTATATGCATCCACCAAGTAGAAGACCCACGTACCAGCATTGGGGAGACCCATGAGCAGAGAGGGAGAATGGAGATGCGGCCATGAGTAGAGCACAAGAGCCCACAAAAAGATCAAGGAATTTTCAGCCCAGCCTCACAAGCCTCGCAAGAGGAATGCTAACACAAGCAAAACTCTTGCGAGGTGTGCGAGAACATGGGAGGAGCTCGCTTTTGGGAGATTTTTATTAAAATTTCAAATGGTTGCATTGTGTGCGGTTAAAACGGAGGTGGGTCCTGGGAGAAATTTCAAAGGCATGGGAAAATTTTTAATTATTTACCCATTAGTGCAACCGGGTGAATGTGATATTCACGGGAAAATGTTACAAAATGATTTTATTGATCATTTTATTCTGCAGAGGGTGAATATTATTTTATTGAAGAGGATAAATGGTTTTAATGGAAATTATTATTTTGATAATAATGCAAACAGGTGAATAAAGTATTCATTTTATTTTTTGTTTGCTGGGAAATGTAACACCATGCCTTTTCAAGTAAAATATTATAAACAAATCTGAATTAAGAAAATGAATAAATAAAATGCAGCAAGGGGAAAACAAAAACAAAGGTAAATGATGTGCATGGGAATGGAGTTTTCTTTCAGCTGCAAGTAATGAGTGGGAATGGACACTTGGGCATTTTTCTATTGAAGAACAAATTGAGCACATGTTGTTTTGAAAACAGATTGAAGTTCGTTAAGGAAATGGAGAAGATATTTTGTAGATCACTATTCAACAGTGGAGGTGTTTCCAAGTGGCAATTTTAGATCAATTTTAGGGCTACCTTCATTCTTCTATATCTGTTGTTCTCTTCTCATTATAAAGGGTTCTAAGTTTTTGTATTGGGCTGGGTAGATAGAGGTTTGTTAACTCTGAGTTATTTTGAGTCTAGAAGCTGTAGTTTCCAATTTCATGAGCAAATACAACCAGCTTGTGCAAATAAATCATGAAATGTGTTTGCATTTTCATGAATATCTTCAATTTGTCTCCATCCTTGTACAGTTAAATCATATGAATTCAGTAATACAAAGTATTTTGAGTTTATCATCTCAAATTTCATGAGATTGTGTTATTTGTTTATGGGTCTATTTCAAAGAAATGGTTAAATACTTTGAGCAGATAATAGTGATTTCAAGTGTGCAGGTTGGATTTGATAAGGAGAATTTGATGGATAATAGGAGTGGGATTGTTGGTGTAAGAAACTAACATTTGATGCAAAGAATCAACAATTTTAGATCCACTGGTTGAATGCCATTTGCTGATAAAGTTGTCTTATGTATTTGACTCCATGGCCCAGAATTGGCATTGATTTATCTTGTACCTTAATGCATCTCATAAACAATTTTAAATGTAAAACCATTCTTCTTCTTATTGTTTGGACAGTTGTGTCTGTCATGTTCTCCTTGCTGATTAGTGAAATTCATTCAATAGTTTTCCAATATTGAGTGATACTTTAAGTTTCTCAGCAATTCTGTGAGAGCATAATCTATTAAGCAATATCTTGTTACTTGTGTATCTATATTGTTTGATATTGCTAAAGGGTTACCCCCCAAGGTCTTACAGAGCCTGAAGTGTAGAGGAAATGTTTATCCATTCCATTTCCTGTCAGTTGGTGACTAGGCTTTATGGTTAAAATGGAGGTTGGCTACCTCTTAGGGAATTGCAAATCCTAGCTGGGTTGCACTTTTAAACACCAACAAGTCCTTCCATGCTAGCACAAAATATATTGACGTGAAATACCATTTTGTTTATGATGTGGTGGAATATGGAAAGGTCAACTTGGAAAAGGTTGAAACTTTAATGAATGTTGCTAATGCACTGACAAATCTTGTGAGCACAAAGAAGTTTAGATGGGCCTTGAGGCCTAGGGTTATACAATGACTTCGAGCATTTATTGGGAGAAAAAAATTTCTTCATCAAGTGGGAGAATGTTGAGAAAAAAGGTGTCTCAAACTTACTAGTATACAAGACTTAGCTAAATTTGTGCTAAGTTTGCAAGTTTCAAAGTTTAGGCTTTGGACTTATCACTTACCGAATGTAGTCGAAAAGGAATTAGAAAATTTAAAGGGTTTCAACAATAAAACTTCGGAGTTACATCGTATTCCTTGTAAATTCTATAGTATTAGGTATTGAGAAACCTCAAATCCCAACCCATGAAAGGAATTTGTTCATAACTGTTTGAAGGTATGGTTTTCGGTCTACTTGCTTGAGCTCTGTGTAGTATTGTGATCATGTAATCTCTGATGCCTGACACTTGACACTTGATAGATGACATGAGATAACAAGAGTTTGGATTGGCTCAACGTTCATCAAGTTAACATGTGAATTTTGATAGGAATTAGTGTCTAGTCTCCTCGACATCCCAATAAGTGCTTAATCATAAAAAAAGGCACATGTAGGAAAGATGAAATGATTAGTCTCTTCAACATTTTGATGAGGTATTTTGGTGAGACCTTCTTATATCAGTGTGAGTTGATTTAGAGTCTCTTCAACATGTCGATAAGGTATATAATTGAGACCTTCTTATATTGGTGTGAGTTGCTACAACGTCTCTTTAACATTCCAATGGGAATTCATTGGCGAGACTTCAATATATCGAAAGGAGTCACTTGGGAGTGCTTCCGATGGAATGATAGGCTTATCAATGTGACAGTGGGAATTAAGAGAGACAATGACTATTCGGTTGGTATGGAAGTTGGAAAGATTTTTTTTCGGTAATGCTTGAGAAGTATGTATGCAATGTCATAGTGCATTCTAATTGTTAGTAAGAGATCATAGTGAATATAACAAAGTGTTGTCAATTTAATTCTGGAAAAGAACCTGAAAGAGCATATCTCTACACTTGTATGTAATATTTGTTTTACTGTAATGAAAGAGATCTCTTCTTTGGTTTGTGGTTTCTTTCCTGAAAGGGTTTTCACATGCAAATCCTATGCTGATACTTTATTATATATTCATGTTTTTAATATGTGCATCTTAAATGAATTGTAATTGCAAAGTTTTAAATAGTTTATTTTCTTCTCTCTCTTGAAGATTAGTATTAGGAAGGTGTATTTTGCACTTTCATTTCATTTGAAGGACAAGTGGTGTAAAAGTCACTTTATTTCATTTAAAACTTACCACCCATTGCTAAAAGAGGTTGGCAGTATTGAACAATATTCAATTTGATGAATCAATATACTGTGATATCCGCAATGACCCTTTCATGATCATGGGTGTTGAAAGAGATTGTTGTATAATATAGATGAATATATATATATATGTATGTATATATATGTATATATATACATACATATATATATATGTATAAATATATGTATCTATATATATGTATATATCTACATATATATGTATATATATAAATGTAAATGCGTGACTTTTGATATATATGTAACCACTATTGAATTCCCCATGTTTTAATTGAGTCGAAGCATCGAACATGCTCTATTATTATATATTTATTTTGGGGTGTTAAACACCATTATGTGATTAAACTCGTGGCTTGATAGATATCAACCACTATTAATAAGCCCCAAGGTATCGATTCCATGATATCAATGGATGATTAGATGATTATCATATCCTCTTGAGTTATGGCTTCGATGGGCAGAGTAATAGAGTTTTTTAAGTTAAGTGTTTACCTTGATCAAAGACAACCAAAACAAATAGTTAGATTTGTAACAGAATGAAGGTATAATGTCTTTGTTAATATCGTATATGGGTGCTATAATTCAAGTATGTTTCTCTGATCTATTTATTTTTAGTCCTTATGAAAGACAAGTGACTATGAAATAGATGTTTTCATTTGAATCTAAATGGATATTAGATGATATCTTAAATTAAGAGAACAACTAAACGAATTGATGATTATTTTTTTGTTCTCTAAATATGAAAGTATACTTTTATGAAAGGAAATTTTATTTAAATCTTTAGATTGTATACACATATTTCAAATTTAGTCATTTCCAAGAAAATATGTGAACATGCATAAAATATCCCTTTATGCATGCTCACACAAATGTGGTATACCTTATGATTCAACTAGATTATTTTATTCATAAAGCATATTAAAAATCTTACAAATGGAACAAACTATAAACATGGAATAGTGGTTAAATGCATATTTTATATGATGAATAGATGAATGGTTTACCCAACTTAAATTAATAATGTTTGATTAATTTAATGGAATGATATAAGAATTCAGTGGTAGACTATAGCACACTAGATTGTTGCTAATAGATGGTCTATAAGGGAGGGATACCCCTTGATATAATAATATTTCCTTTTGGGAATGGGTACCAGAGAGGGTAGATTTTCTTTTCCAAATCTAACCTAAGTTGCATTTCATGCAGCATGAGCTTGTCCAAGCTTTGCAGTCATTTTAAATGCATGTAAGGAATAAACTATTATTATTTACACTCTCTATTATTTTATTTACCTACCATGGAAATTTCATATTCTAATAGTAAATATAAATGCATGTAGATAGGTACACAGAAATTCCACCTTGAAAACTATATTTTTTGCTAAGTGTTTTGCGAAGGGTCAAAAATTCTTCAAATTTTTGAAGAACTTCTAGGAAGCATTGCTTCATGGTTGGGTGGAAAAGCACCTTAATCACGTTATTTTCCACGATTCAAGGTGATTTTTCATAGAGGAATCATATAATAATTCTATATGTATTTTATCATTGATGTAACATAAATGAAATGATGTAATAGAAAGAGAACCTTCTAATTTGAATTGACTAAGAGGAATTGAATGCCAAGTTAACCTATATGTGATTATTGACATTTGGAAATAAATACAATTATAATTTTTTATTTATTTGGGTGATTTATGAACATAAATTTCTAGATGGAATTAACTATGGAAATTTTGTCATAAATTTTGAAATTAAATCTACTTGGGGCATGGAGGATGTACTAGCCTCTCCATGACTATGGGTACTAGTGCTTGTTGTAGTTGTTTCTCATGATCTAGTCATATGAATGGGAGAGGGATCTCCCCACTCATGCCCTATTGGATCCTCATCTGCTCCCTCACCACCCTCACTCATGGAGTGCTCCTCCTCCTCATACTCCTCCTCATGGTCCTCCTCCTCATCCTCCTCATCTCCTCTATCTTTTTTGTCATAGTCAAGATTTGCATCCTCATCATAATCCTCATCAATGAAATTTTTAAATATGTCTATAGCCCTGTAGTATGTCTCCTTAGCCCTATCCTCTATTAGGAAAAATTCAATAGCGAAACAAATTTTCCTAATGCGAAGTCTCAGAGGAGAAGAGAGATATTCTTATTAATGTTTATAATTATAGTTCATTAAGACATACATGAAATAAAAAACAAAACTGATAAATAAACACATAATACAATTGATACCAAATTTACATGGGAAAACCCTTACGGGAGAAAAAACCACCACACCAAAGAAAGATCAATTTTATTATAGTAATCAAATTAAATACAAGTTATAGTCTCTTCATTTTAGATGGCAATTCTATATCAGCAACATTTCCTTGAACAACATTGTATCGAATTACACTGTTACAATGCATTCATTCAACATATAATCAAATTCACTCACTGATCATTTGACGCACCAACCTCGACTAGGCTAGATCCTCGATCAAACTATTCATCACTTGCTCAAGTTGTTTGTTCATTTCCCACAAGAAAACGATCACAACAATTCAACTACCCAATCGGTTCGCATTTTGTATCACTCATTGGTCCAAGACAAAACACGTAGGACAAATGCTTGGTCAACTGATTTAAACTTTATCTCTCATTGGTGAGACAAAAAAAATTGTCAAACCGATGTCATACTATCCACAGGATATCACACACGATACCGACTCCTATCGCTCAGACTTTGGTGAAGTCTCCCCAATCTTTAGGACCATCGGAAAGACAATCGCTATTGCTAACACACTGGGAAGTTACACTGAACACTCAAGTCTGCCTGATGACCCAATGAACACTAATACCATGCATATCGACAATAGTCACACCAATCATTCACCATTAGAAGATCCATCAATGAGAGAAACACCATCGATAGGAGATTAGGAGGTCACGAACAACACAAGTATCCCTGACGCTTACATCACCGAGATTCTCCCGGATGATCTTCATTTCCCATACATCTTCCATCGGAATGAGTTTGTAATTTCACTCTGACTCTTCTGGTCACACTGATATCGCCAAGACTTCTGTTGTCAGAGTGAGTTTGGAAACTCACTCCGATAGATCATGTTGCACTGATGAATTCCATTAGAAAGATAGGTCCAAGGTGACAACGATCTGATCTTCCGAGATAGTTGCTTGTCACCAAGACATTCCAGAGGTCTCAATGATACTACTCTTTTAGGAGTTCCATGTTAGTAAGGATTTAGGCACTTTTTTCCAACATCCTCTACCTCATCTCCCTCATCTTGGATTTGTCCAACATCACCTATCATCTCCTCCATCAAAAACATGGGATTTGGTCATGATACTATCCACCACTCCTCATAGTCATATGTGGCACCAATGTCATCCACATTGGAGATCCAAGGCATATCATGATTTGAGTACCTAGATTCACTATGGACAAAATCCTCTATAGTGAACCATATAGAATCACTAGGTCTCTAAGAACTCTACACTCATCTCCTAAAGAAGGGTCATGCCCTAGGTGCTATCTACATCTTTCCAAACTATCCCATGACCCGATTCTAGTAAAAAGGACATACTACATAATCGGGTCTACCAATCAAAAGTCCATCAAGCTATAATCTCCTCATCTATTGGGTGTGATCTAGACACTAAAGCATAAGCTGATAAGGTCCCCAAAGGATCTCATCCTCCTCCAATTAGTCAAACCACACCCTTGAGAAGTGTAAATCACCATACTGGAAAAACCATCATAGAGGATAGTTGAAGGCCTGCGGATACCCCAGGGTTGTCAAACATGGGAAACCGATAGGTCTAATATAAGTTATATGATCAAGGTACTAAACCTATAGAAGCATACAGTGTACCATACACTCCACCTCTCGAAAGACAAACCATACAAGCTCATAAAACAAGTGTGGTAGGATATAGCACCCCCTCGTGTATATTGTCTGGTGCTCTACCACACCTCGTACTAGTTGAACTAGTCCTCCATCAAGGTGTCCTCCCCACCCAGCAGGGATGAGTACTAGTTCTACTTTAAGCATCATAATTAATCTAACCAATGGGGCCCATGAATATAGTAGCATCACCAAATCAACCCATGGCCTCACTCTCTCATCATGTACTAGCCCATATAGGAAGTACTACATGTCATATTTCATCTCACGGAAGGTCTTCTCCAGTAGGAAGCATACATTCTCACCCCAAATAGTAACTTGGAGTATGTGGTGTATGTCCTCTAGTGTGATTGCCATCTCACCAATCGGTATATGGAATGTGCATGTATCGACATCCCAACGCTCTACTAGCACCATTAGCATTGCATCATGGTACCTCATCGGGGACATTAGGTATGCCCTGTATAATCCTATAGTTTGTAACAACTATGTCTCCACTAAGAGAGCGGGGGCTAAATCTCTTAAAAGAATGATTTTCCTTCCACCCAGATGCTACCACAAATGGGTGGGGACCTAACAAAAAATGTAAAAATGTGTCTTATAAGCAGTCTGAACTATCAAAAATTTAAATCAACAGTCATAAAATTTTACTAAATTTGTCCTAATGTGGTTTCTTATAGGCCATAGACACTTTAGACCCCTTTCGGGAAATTTTGCAAAAAATGTGGGACACTTAGCAAAGAAATGGGATGCTTTGCAAAAAAAAATTCCAAGGCCCTAAATTAACCTATAAATTCATAAAAATAATAATATCACTATGTAATAACAAAGCAAAGATAGAAAATTCAACTCACCTCATGGTAGTGCTCGACATGGGCCCCCTGCTCCCATAGCATGTCTAGTCTCGCAAGCGTTTAATTTGGTCTGCTCGACATCTTGCACTATTCTTCAATCACTTTAAAGGTACAATAAGGTAAATGATAAAGTAAGTTGCAATTTACTTCCCTTTTTTCTTTTATGTAAGTTAAAATTAGGGTTTTTACTAAAATAGGGTTAAAAAGTAAATTTCAATCAAATTAGTATAATGAGTGCTAGTGAACTCTATTTTCGATGCCATTTTTTGCATTGGAATCATAATTTCACTCCCAAAATCATCAACTATCTATCATTATGTGGTATGGCACTTGGAATTTCCCTATGATATGACTTATCCTAGTCAACATGGCTAGATTGCTACCTTGATTTTGTTGCAAGTATGCATGTGTTTTATGGTGTTGTCATTAATGTTGTCATTGATGTCAACACGGTTCAGTTTGATTGCATATGGTACTTTTATAGTTGAGATACTGTAGAAGTTCTTAGATTACATGGATCTATATTTATGAAGTTTTAGTTGTGTTTTTGTCAAGTTCTTTTGAGAAAATTTAAGAAATAATGAAGGCAGTGTTGAGTGGGTGTTCTGAGTGAGCTCCGATATTGAGATTTGCATTTCTTCTATGTTGTTCTTATGCCTATATTGATATGTAATTTTTTTCATGAGTTTCAATGGATAATATATCTTAATATTTAGCTTTTGGATCTATGGAGGGTAGAATATATGTTCACCAGTGTGTGAAGTGGTTTGACAGAACTATTTATTTATGGGCTAGGAGAAATGTTTTGGCTCCATAGTCTTCTAGTGTTTTGTTTTAGATCTTGCAGATCAAGGAGATGATTCATACTGATATTTTTTTATGTTTTTACAAATGTGCTTGTGATTGGGCGCTCTGGAAGACTTTCACCGGATCTCCTGTGTGTTGCTGGTTGGTAAAATATCTGGTAAAGCATGTTGAGTGATCCACATGTGATCATCTTGCTGGAGATACACATACCTCAAACATCATTGGTGTTTTCATTAGGTTTGTCCAACCTGGTGTCTACACATTACATAAATATTTTGCATTGAATTAAGGAAGCATGTGATTGATCCAATATTTTATTTATAACCTAATTAAATGTGTAATTGGTCCTCTCTCATTTTTCTCCACCGCGGGAATGTTGAAAAGCCAACCTACTTTGAATTTTTAAATTGAAGGATGTATAGATGAACTTGGAGAATTCTTCTAGGATTGAAGATGGTATAAAAGCAAGTCAAGATGTTGCGAATTTGGTATCAATCAAGTGAAGTGTGCAAAAAAGTGTGAAAAGAAAAGTGTGTAAGAGCGAATCAAGGTAGTAGTACTTTGATGTGTTTGATTCCTGAAAGAAGTGTGCTAATGGTGTCTAAAATATTTTGATCAAGCTATGAATGTGTGGAACCTTTGAGGTGGATCTTTATTTATCTTTTATTTTTCTATAGGCAGTGAGCCTCCTTCTAGACAATGAGTCCTATTGCAGAAAGTGAGACTTTGTATCTGGGTAATGAGCCCTTTGATAGTAAGCCTCTATATCCGGTATTAATTTATTACTATATTGTGAGCTAATCCTCACTATGTTCTTTCCCTCATTAGGTTTTCCATATAAATCTAGTGTCTCTAATGTTTATTTATGTTATTTGCATTTCATTTTTACACTTAATAATAGATTGAGTTAAAGTGGAATTGATTAAGGTTATAAGTAAATTAATTTCATACAATTGATTCACCCCTCCTCTCAGTTTTCTTGTGCATTTCAACAATTGGTATCAGATCTTTGGTTCCTCAGTGAAAATCTTAACTATTTGAGGTAGATCAGATGGCACATAAGTTGCAGATCCCTATTTTTGATGGAGTTTATTATAGTGATAGGAAAGAATAGATGGGAGGTTATCTAGTTTCTATTGGTTTCATGACCCAAAAATTTGTGGAGAAAAAGTATGTTGCACTAGCCTTGGTCCTTCCTTTGTAGATGAGATTGTGACTTATGAGTATAATGAAAAGGCAAGGTATGCTATCTTCAGTGCTCTATCTAAAACTGAAAGAACAAAATTTATTTATTTAGGCATTGCTTATGAAGTATGGGAAAAACTAAAAGATGTTTATGAAGGGAATGCAAGAGTAAAATTTTCAAGGAAGCTAACAACTAAGCAAAAATTTGAGAACCTAAGAATAGAAGAGAGTTAAGATATTGTGAGCTATTATCAGAGAGTTGAACTTGTAGCAAATGAGATCAAGACTAAAGGTGGTACCATGTTAGATGAAGATATAATTGAGAAGATATTGATGACTCTACTAAAGAATTACAATGACAAGGTCTTTGTTATTGAAGAATCATATGATCCAAAAAAATTTACTAAGGAGGACCTATTTGGTATCTTGACTGCATTTGAGATGAGAAAATTCACAAGAGATAAGGAGAAAATCGAAACAACCTTTAAAGCAACAAATATAGGAGATGAATTGGATGATGATGATTCAGAAGAGTTGGAAGAAAACTTCACAAGGAAATTGAAGAAAGGTACTGGTAAATACAAAGGTATGTTTCCCTTTAAGTGTTTTAGTTGTAGAAATATTGGTCATTATGCATCAAGATGTCATAATAGAGCTACATACAAGAAGAACAATGATAATAATAATAATAATCACAGAGACAAGAAGGATAGGAAGTTTAAGAAATTGTATTATGTCAAATAAGGTGTAGGAATTTTTGATTATGAGTATGATTTTGAGGAGGATAAATATGAATGTTTATTTCTAGCCTTGGAAAATAAATTTTTATTTGCTAACCATGGAATATGTGTAAAGGAATCTGGTCTAGAGAGCAAGAAGGATGAGATGGAAGGTACTTTGGTAACTTATTTTCATGCTAGACAAGATGAAGACTTGTGGGTAATTGACAATGGGTGTTCAAATCATATGACTGGAGATAAGAGTAAGCTCACTAAACTTGGAAAGTATGATGGAGGAATAGTTATGTTTGGAGATGATTCTGGTGATATGATTGTTGGTAAATCAACAATTAGTTTTGATGGAAAACATACTACTAATGATGTCTATAATGTTAAGGGTTTAAGGCACAATATTTTAAGTGTTGAAAAATGTGTAACAAAGGATTTAAGCTTGTGTTTCAGGATAACAACTATCAGATCAGAAAAGGACCCAAAACTATGGTGGCAGCAGGAAGAACTAATGGAAACATCTATTAGCTTAAGAGTGGTGATGGCTAGTGTTTTATTTCATAGATTAATGAAATTTGGTTGTGGCACCGGAGGATGGGACATGAAAATTTTGACAATCCAATTAGGATCAATTCTAGGGAAGTTGTCAGAGATCTTCCTATAATCACAAAGCCTTCAAATTCAATTTGCAAAATTTTTCAGTTGGGAAAACCAACAAGAAGCGGTTTTAAAGGAAAGGAAAAATCATCAAACAAAATGTTGGAATTAATTCATACAGACCTCTATGGTCCTACAAGAACATGAAGCCTTAATGGTGATAGGTATTTTATGCTCTTGATTGATGATTACTCTAGGATGAAATGGGTTACTTTTCTTAGAGAGAAAGCTCAGGCTCTTGATAGATTCAAGGTATTCAAGGCAGGAGTAGAGAATGAGGTAAATTTGAGAATCAAATTTTTAAGCTCTGATAGAGGTGGAGAATTCACTTCTGGTGAGTTTAATGCATTTTGTGAAGAACATGGCATAAAGAGACATTATTCTTCTCCTAGAACCTCTCAGAAGAATGGAGTTGTCGAAAGGAAGAACTGGATTATTCAAGAGGCTTCCATAACTATGATGAAAGAAGAAAATATTCATGATGTGTATTGGAGA
>CM021108.1:159262645-159312989 GCA_007115665.2 Sequoiadendron giganteum
TTGTTGACATATTCACTAAGGCCCTTTTGAAGGATTATTTTGAGTATCTCAGTGCGAAGTTAAAGGGTTACTTCCCCTCCCTTAAACTAATTGCACATGGAGGTGCATCAGTCCAATGGATTCATAGATTCTTTTTATTTGGACTGATGATTGTGGTCTAATCCTTAAGGGGAGTACAAAGGTGCATTGTTGCATTATGTGATGTGGGTGCAATCCTAAGGGGGAGTGATCAGAGCTTTATATGGAAAAACAATTCATGCAAAATTTCATTTTCCATTGATGTCAAAGGGGGAGAGAAAGTCATGTGAAAAAGTTGAAAAGGGAGAGAGAGACATGTAAGGAGAAGACAAAAGAAGAAGTAGGAGATTATGTATGTTGTCTTTGATGGTTTTTCACATCATGTGTTTCCATCAATGAAAAAGGGGGAGATTTTTGCAAGTATGGATGTCTTTGGTGGTGTTCTCATTAATCTTGTCATTGATGTCAACATAGTTCAGTTTGATTGCAGATGGTACTTGTATAGTTGAGATATTGTAGAATTTCTTAGAGTACATGGAGCTATATTTATGAAGTTGTAGTCATGTTTTTATCAATTGCTTTTGAGAAAAATTAAGAAATAGTGAAGGTAGTGTTGAGTGGGTGTTCTGAGTGTGCTCTAGTATTGTGCTTTGCATTTCTTTTATATTGATCATATGTCTTTGTAGATCTGTAGTTGTGTTCATGAGCTTCAATAGATAATATATCCTAAGTTTTAGCTTTTGGATCGATAGAGAGTAGAAGATATGTTCACCAGTCTATGAACTGGTTGGATAGAACTATTTGTTTGTGGGTTGGGAGAAAGGTTTTGGCTCTACAATCTTCTAGTGTTTTGTTTCAGACCTTGCAGATCTTGGAGATGATTCATATTGATGTTTTCTATGCTCTAAAAAATGTGCTTGTGATTGGGCACTCTGGAGGAATTTCTCTAGAGCTCCTATGTGTTGTTGGTTGGTCCCATTGGACTGTTGAAGAATATTTTATCTATGAATATTGTCACAGTTGATGCAGATGTACCTAAAGGTTTCTTAGAGATGGTTAAATGTCTAGTAAAGTGTGTTGAGTGATCCACACATGATAATCTTGCTAGAGATGTGCATACTTCAGAGTTCATTGGTGTTTTCATTAGGTTTGGATGACCTGGTGTCTACACATTACTTAAAGATTTTGCATTGAATTAAAGAAGTGTGTGATTGATCCAAGATGTTGTTTGGGTCCTAATTAAATGTGTAATTAGTCCTCTCTCATTATTATGCACTGTGGGAAATTCAAGTAGCCGGCCTAATTTGAATTTGTAAATTGAAGGATGTATAGCCAACCTTGGAGAATACTTCTAGGATTGAGGATGGTATAAAAGAAAGCCAATATGTTGTGAATTTGGTATCAATCAAGTAAAGTGTACAAACAAGTGTGAAAATAAGAGTGGGTAAGAGAGAATCAAGGCATCAATACTTTAATGTGTTAGATTCCTGAAAGCAGTGTGCTGATGGTGTCTACAATCTTCTGATCAAGCTATGAATGTGTGGAACCTTTGTGGTGGATCTTTATTTATCTTTCCTTTTTTTGTAAGAAGTGAGCCTCCTTCTAGATAGTGAGTCCTATTGCAGGCAGTGAGCCTTTGTATCTAGGTAGTTAGCCCTTTGGCAATGAGCCTCTGTATCCAATATTTCATTATTACTATACCTGTGAGCTAATCCTTACCGTGGTTTTCCCTCATTGGTTTTTCCACATAAATCTGGTGTCTTTGGTGTTTTCTTTTTATTATTTGCATTTCATGTTTACACTTAATAATAGATTGAGTTAAAGTGGAATTGATTAAGGTTAGAAGTAAATTAATTTGGTACAACTAATTCACTCCCCCTCTCAATTGTCTTGTGCATTTCAACAAGTTCCACCTCCATAAAGCAAGTGAAATCAAGGGCAGGCATACATCTACCCTCAAATTTGACTTGTAATCTAAGAGGTTAGAAGAGAATTTTGGGACAACTAAAAAATTCATGTTGCAGGATGCGGTTACTAATGTTGTGGTTTTCCAGGTAACTACACTAGGGGCTTCAATATCCGACATCATGAATGAGCATATATGAGTATCCTTTTATGAGATAAAGTGTACTATTTAGAATCCTTTGGCTTATATATGCATGTAGAGTCATATGGGCACTATAGTGGGGGCTAAATGTGACCATCAAAAAATTATATTACCTTCTTGGAGATAGTACAATCTTTGGTCTAATTTGGACCTATCCTAGGTACCCTTACATTAATTATCCTTTAAATCATCATTTTTAGGCCCCTAGGACCCATTATTTAAGATCTGAAGGCCCATTTCACTCAAAAATCCTTTAAAATTACTCAAATCCCCAAAAAGTGGAAAAACCCACATCAAAAACCTAAGGTGGGACTCATTTGCCACCTTGGGTGAATGATTTCCCTTAGGTGGGACCCATTTGCCAAGGGTGGTGAATGAGTCCCACTTGCGGTCTTTTTCAAGTCTGAGCGAGAATTCATCAATTTAATTCAAGTTTTTGATGAATGTCAACCTTTGGGGTCTAAATAATGGCCAATTAGGTGTTGATGCTTATAAAATAAATCTTCTAAGTCATTTTTAGAAATCTCTAAGTATTTTTTTGAGCAGGAATCTTCAAAAGTTAGGTGTTGAGAATATTTCACAACAACATTCAATTTTCGAGAGAAAGTAAGGATGAAGCTTTGGAGTAGCATTAAAGTGTTTCTAGAGGTCTTTAAGCTCACTTTCATTGAAGATCTAGCATTGTCAAGGGTTGATCATGGTTGTCTATGGTAAATCATGATGGATTCTAGTCTGGGCAGATGCAAGTAGCCATCAATCCAAGCCTAAAGATTTGTTTCCTAAGTGATTCCATCCTCCATTATCACTATATATTCAACCTAAGGAAGGTACAAGCATGATTGGGATTCATTTGGGGTGATTAGAGATCATCACAATTGAATCATTCATCTCTATATTTCCATTCTTGCATCATATTCTTATATATTAGAATAGGATTGCATCATGTTTTAGATTTCGTGGTCTTAGACACACTTGAGGCTAGGGTTTTCATCCATATTTCATTAATTTTATCAAGGTTGGATTACCAAACTAGGGGTTTGACGAAGGAAAATCCCCCACTACCAAATAAAGTTGATTTTTTTTTGTAGGTACTTTTCACTTATTTAGATTTAAAACTCAAGTTGGAAGGAAAGGGTAGGTGTTGAAGTGAAAAATAGAGTTTCCAATTCCCAAAAAAATTTAATGGAACTAATTCACCAAGAGTTGTGAATGAGTCCCATTGTAGCTATTTACTTGATCAGTTTGCATATTCTGATACCCTTTTCCTTGAAATAGACTCTCGTGCAAAAACCCGAATTTGGGACTGATTCGCCCAGTTTAGAAAATGAGTCTGAGTTGGTCAAAAAGTCAAAATTTATAGAATTTCATATCTTTTCCCAGTCACATCAAGGTTTCTAGGTGCACACCATTCACACTTTTTCTTCTCTATTCTCTTTTAGTCACATTTCTAAGGTATTTTCTAATTCATTGCATCAAATTAGGGTTTGTTTCTTACAACTTTTATTGCATTATCTTTTCCAAGTCTAAACTTGGTGGTGAACCTGTCATTACATATCATTCATTCTCTAGGACAACCCTATTGTAAGATCTCAATCTCCTTTGCACTGAGATTTCTAGGGTTACCCTTGAGTGGAGTCCCTTTGTAAGTGGGTGTGAATACATAACCTCACATGTCTTCCACTTTAAGAGGTTCCAAATATGTGGATTTTGATTTTGTGGGTGCTATTGATAGTAGAAAATACACCAGTGGATATGTTTTCACATTGATTGGTGGTGTAATAAGTTGGATGAACAAGTGACAAGTTGTACTCACTTTGTGCACTACTGAAGTAGAGTACATGGTAGCAACTCATGCTCATAAAGAAGCCATTTGGCTTAGAAGATTGTGTCCAGATGTTTTTTTTGATGTAGGGTAGATTACTATCTATTGTTACAGCTAAAGTGTCATATGTTTGGTGAATAGTCCTTCCATGCCAGAACAAAACATATTGATGTTCAATACCATTTTGTTCATAATGTGGTGGAAGATGGAAAGGTTAACTGGAAAAGGTTGAAACTTTAATGAATGTTGTTGATGCATTAACAAAGCTAGTGAGCACAAAGAAGTTTAGATTGTGTGCAAATTCAATGGGAATTGAGGCATAGGGTGATGTAGTGACTTCAAGGATTGATTAGGAGCTAGTAAGTTCTTTGTCAAGTGAGAGAATATTGAGAAAAAAGGTGTCTCAAACTTACTGGTATAAAAGACTTAGTTAAATTTGTGCTAAGTTTGCAGGTTTCAAAGTTTAGGCTTTAGACTTATTGCTTACAGAATGTAGTTGAAAAGGACTTAGAAAATTTGAAGGGTTTCAACAATCAAACTTTGGAGTTACATAATATGCTTTACTTTTGAATTCTGTGGTATCGGGTATTGAGAAACCTCGAATCCCAACCCGTGAAAGGACTTTGTTCTTCACTATTTGAAGGTATGGTTGTCAATCTACTTGCTTGACCTTTGTGCAGTATTGTGATCATGTGATCCTTGACACCTGACACCTGATAGATGACAAGAGGTAACAAGAGTTTGCATTGGCTGAAGGTTCATCGAGTTAGTAGGAAAATTTCTATAAGACTTAGTGGCTAGTCTCTTCAACATCCTGGTAAGTGCTTAATTGAAGAGAGAGGAACATGTCGGAAAGATGAATTGATTATTCTCTTCAACATGCCAATGATGTATTTTGACAAGACCTTATATCAATGTGATTTGCTTCAAAGTCTCTTCAACATGTTGATAAGTTATATCAACGAGACCTTCTTATATCGGTGTGAGTTGCTACAATGTCTCTTAAACATTCCAATGGGAATTCATTGACAAGACTTCACATATCGAAAGGAGTAACTTGGGAGTCCTTCTAATGGAATGGTAGGCTTATCGAGGTGAAATTTTTATGCTAATGCTTGGGAAGTATGTATGCAATATCATAGTGCATTGGAATTGTTAGTAAAATATTAGAGTGAATGTAAAAAGGTGTTGTCGATTTCATTCTAGAAAAGAACCTGAAAGAGCATATCTCTACACTTGTATGTAATTTTTCTTTTATTATAATAAAAGAGATCTTTGCTTTGGTGGGTGGTTTTTTCCCAAAAGGGTTTTCCCACACATATCTTATGTAGATATTTTATTATCTATTCATGTTTTTAATATGTGCATCCTAAATGAATTGTAATTGGGAATTTTTAAACAGTTTAGTTTCTTCTCTCTTGAAGATTAGTATTAGGAAGTTGTATTTTTTGCTCTGCTTTCCTTTCAATGCCAAGTTGTGTTCAAGTCACTTTATATCATTTAAAACTCAACACCCACTACTAAAAGGGGTTGTCAGTATTGAACAATATTCTATTCAATGAATCAATATACTGTGATATCCACGATGACCCTTTCATGGTCATGGGTGTTGTAAGTGATTGTTGTATAGTATAGATGAATATATATACATATATATATATGTATATATATACATATATATACACATATATATGCATGTATGTATATGTATATATAAAAATTTAAATGCATGAATTTTGATATATATGTGACCATTTTTGAATTCCCTATGTTTTAACTGAGTCAAAGCATTGACCATGTTTTGTTATTATACATGTATTTTGGGGTGTTAAACACCATTATCGGATTAAACCTATGGCTTGATAGATATAAACCACTATTAACAAGCCTAAGGTATCAATTACATGTTATCAATGGATGATAAGATAATTCTCATGTCCTCTTGGGGGATGGCTTCAATGGGCATAGTATAAGTTTAATTTATAGTGTTTTTTAAGTTGAGTGTTTACCTTGATTGAAGAGAACCATAATGAAAAGTTAGATTTGTAACAAAACATGAAGGTATAATTTCTTTGTTAATATTGTATATGGGTGCTATAATTCAACTATGTTTCATGGATTTATTCCTTTTTAGTCCTTATGAAAGACAAGTGACTATGAAATAGATGTTTTCATTTGAATCTAAACAAATATTAAATGATATATTAACTTAAGAGAACAACTGAACAAATTGATGATTATTTTTTTCTTCTCTAAATATGAAAGTATACTTGGATGAAAGGGAATTTTATTTAAATTTTTAGAGTTTATACACATATTTCAAATTTATTCATTTCCATGTATATATGTTAACATGCATAAAAGATCCCTTTATGAATTCTCACATACATGCTATATACCTTCTGATTCATCTGGATTATTTTACTCATAAAGCATATTAAACCTCTTATAAATGGAAGAAACTATAAACATGGAATAGTGTTGAAATGCATATTTCATATGATGAATAGACAAATGGTTTACCCAACTTAAATTAATATTGTTTGATTAATTTTATGGAATGATATAAGAATTCAGTGGTAGACTATAGCACACTAGATTGTTGATAAAATATGGTTTAGAAGGGAGGTATACGCCTTGATATGATAATATTTCTCTTGGAAATGGGTGCTATAGAGGGTAGATTTTATTTTCCAAATCTAACCTAAGTTGCATTTCATGCAACATGAGCTTGTCCAAGCTTTGCAGTCATTTTAAATACATGTACAAAAGACACTGTTATTATTTACACACTCTCTATTATTTTATTTGCATAACATGGAACTTGCATATTCTAATAGTAGATAGAAATGCATTTAGTTAGGTATGCACAAATTCCACCTTGTGAACTATATCTCTTGCTAAGTGTTCTGTGAAGGGTTGAGAATTCTTCAATTTTTTGAAGAATTTTGGGGAAGCATTGCTTCATGGTTGGGTGGAAAAGAACCTAAATGATGTTCTTGTCCACCATTTGAGGTGATATTTCATAGAGGAGTCATATAATAATTCTATATGTATTGTATCATTGATGTAACATAATTGAAATGATGTAACGGAAAGAGATCCTTGTAATTTGAATTAAATAAGAGGCATTGAATGCCAAGTTAACTTGTATGTGATTATTGACATTTGTAAATAAATACAATTATAATTTTTTGTTTATTTGGGTGATTTATGAACATAAATTGCTAGATGGAATCAGATATAGAAATTATGTCATAAATTTTATTTTTATAATGTTAATGATAAATTTTGAAATTAAATCTAGTTGGGGCATGTTATACCATTATGGAATGCTAATCTAAGTGGTGATCTACAAAATTGGTCAATTCATTACTTGCTTATCATTTAGCCTTTGCATAACTAAAGGTAAGCTCTCTTTATACATCATGAAAGCCATTGTGGAGGTACAAATACCAAAATTAAGGTTGGACTTAGGAAAACTCTTATATGACACAAAATTGTTGTGCACTTTTTGCACACATGCCCCACTGAAAGCGGGGACCCTCTTTCTTGCTCTTTTTTCTTTCGTTCTTGGTATTTTGGCCCTTTGGTTTTTGAGGATTTGCTTCCTTGGGCATGTGCTTGGATGTTTATCTTGCTTGCATGGATGATCCCCCTATGATATATATTGAAAACCTTAAGTTTTTGACTCATTTCGGGTTTTTCATTGCTCTCGAGAAAATCCACTCTTGGCATAATTCCCCAGTTTCCTTGAAAACCCGGTGACGACTGCTATCCACTGCGATCCAAAGATTTTGGTCCTTCGCAGAATTCCATCATGACCGGATTTCTCCGAGGGTCCATTGCCATGTCGAATTCATGGGTTTTTGTTTGACATGTCTTGTTGAGTGCATTAATGCTCAATTGTATGATTTCTAGGATGGGTATTAAATCAATTTTTGAGAGTTTTGTGCCACTAAATTTTTATCGCTTGCTTTCTATTGGTCTAGAGTGCTTGATCCTGATTGTTGTTGTTGGATTGTGAATTTGGGATTGAGGTCGATTGTTGTGGTTGGGTTTTCTAGAAGCCATTTACACTTTTCTTGGACTTTAAGGTTTCTTGCCAGCTTTTGTTGTTTCAAATTTCTCTATCCTCATGGTATGTACATGACACTTTCTCTCTTTTAATGAATGAATTGAATTACTTCATGATTTGTGTGTATGTGTTGTGAGTCAGAATGTTGATATAGTGGGGTTTGGTGATTGATGCTTGGGTTTTGAGTTTTCTTTTGGTGCCCCTCCATGTGATTCATGTTTCCTTGCTTTTGCTTGTTGAGTGCGAGTGCTTCTTTGGAATTTTGGGTGTGCTTGGGGTTTGAGTTCCTACGTGTTTGGCCGTTGAATATCTCAAAGTTGGGGTTATCCCATTCTATTTGAGTGCCATTCCCAAGTGAGTTTATGAGCTTGTCTTTTGATTTCATCATGAGGTAGTTTGCTGGTATGGGCCATGGCGAACCTTCTATAAAATTTGTAAACAAATGAGTTGAGTCCAAGCTTATCCTATGCAATCATGGTGGAATTTCATGGTTTCGTGCCTAGGGAATCACCGGTCCTTCCCAATTTACTTTAGGGTGAGTTTCGAATTCAAGGATGATCTGTGGGCGGTTCACATCAAGCTGATTTGAAGCTCCAAATCCTCAAATTTGTGATCGTTTGATCAATTTGCATGAGGTCGAGAGAAAACGTGGATATTTGGGTTTTCAAAGTCTTCACAAAATTTCTTATCTGCCAGAATTCCCCAACTTTCCATTTTCTCTTTGTTTTCCCAAAATGTGTAGTGATCCAGATTTTTGCCTGCCTGGTAGATTCCCTCCACCTACAGATTTCCCTAATTTGTTTGTCGCCTTGTCAATTTCTTGAAAATGGGCTTAAATTATGAAAATTGTGTTAGCTTTTCTGGAATCCGTGCCTTCGGGATTTTCCCAGAATTACTTGGTCCCTTCATTTTCCCAGAGTTTTTGAATTAGTGTCATTTTTCGTGGATTTTTGTCCCTATCAGATTTTTTAGAAGTTTTGCTGAAAATGAAGAATCAAGAGATTGTATGAAAGTTTTCTTAATGATTATGCATTTGGTGATTGACTTGGAATTATTTTATGATGTATCATGTTGTTTCTTGGTTAATGACAATTGATCAAATTATTTTTTTATGTTGTTGTGCTTATTTCGCTAAAATCTGCCTGGTTAGGAATTTCCTGAAATTCCTCTGTGGCCTAGATTCCACGGGAGGGATGGAAACCCAAACTTTGAGATGGTTAATTTTTATGAGGTTTTTGAGTATTTTTCATATCATCGAACTTGTATTGAAGATGAATTTGTCATTTGTGATTAATTATGTTTTCTTTCTTGAATGTAGGCTGAGTCAAGTAAGGCAATGCCAAGAGGAACCAAGGGTACAATGGTGAATCCAGGTGCAAAGGGGTCTTCTATTTTTGAGGCAGAAAGAATCAAGATGGATATCAAAAGAAGAATTAAAAGAGAGCAAGTTGTCCTCCATTTAGTCAGGGGTCATTGATACAAATGTTGGATTGTGGGACTATGATAAGTTCAAGATAAGGATGGAAGCACAAGACCTTCCTCTGCTAGCCAAAAGGACATTGGAAACAGGATTGGCGCATGTAGTTGGATTTCCTCCTAAAGTGCAGTGTTATGAACTAGTGCTTGAATGTTCACGACACTATGAAAAAGGTACACAAAGGATAGTTGGTCCCCAAGGGCGAATTGTGGAAAATTTAAATCCTATGTCTATAGCCCAAACCTTTGAAATTCTGAATAGGTTTCATGTGGTGGCTTTTGGCATGGATGTGGCAAAGAAGTTCTATGAGGAAGATACCATCAAATCCCACTAGGTCATTAATTCCTAGTTGGAAAAACCTAAGTCCCACTTCTCCAAGTTTCCCAAGCAGTTGGCCAGACTTAAATTCAGGATGGAATACTATGATTTTATCACCCTTCTCAGTAGGGTGGTAGGGTTGAAGAGTGTAGGAATGTTCAAAAATTGGATGTTCCATGTCATTTTTAGGATGGAATAGGGTACAAACTACCACTGGGTAGGTATAATAAGTTTCATGATTCACGAATAGATGTGTAATTTCATGTAGAATAAGAGTTTCAAAATTACTTCTTACCTATTCTATGCTTTAGCTAGGTTCCACCCATACAAGGAATTGAGCACAAAAGGTGTCTTTGCACAAGATGTAATTTATGAAGTTTACCCATAACTACACCTGGGTGATTTGAGCTATAGAAGGGTGAATGATGCATTCACCATGTACATCACTAGGTTTCTCCAAGGTGCCGAGCATGTCTTGATCTTAGACAATGCCAAGGAGTTAATTAAGAGGTTTGGAGCTTTGTTTACCCAGTTCCCCACATTTTCATACATAAGAATTGATGGCTGTCAGAGGGCTCCATATAGACTCCCTAGGTACCCTATGGATCATGTTGTACTCCTAGAGGTAAAATGACAAATATGTGACTTTGATGTAATTGTTAAGAGGGAGAAACATAAGACTAGGTTTGGTGGTGATTTTCCTTTGAGGATAGGTAGTGATGAAGCCTACCCTTCTATTAAATCGGCTCATGCTTTTGAGGAGGAGATGAGTACCTTGGGTCTTCCATTCCACTCTAGAAGGTCTACATTTGATATAATCCATGAAGTATAGAAGAAGGCTAGCAGAGAATATAGTCACAAGGATTACATAGAAGACTACTGGGCCAACATCAGTGACAAGTTTTAAGTCAGAAAGAAGAAGTTCTCGAGGTTACTGGTCAGCTTGGTATGGTTATACAACATAAGGGTTGTTCCTGATCAGGTTGAGGAGGATGGGAATTTGATTCAATGTCATAACTTTGAGGTTGTGAATGATAAGCCAGTTGGAGAGGTTGATTGGATGGAAGAAGAGAAGAAAAAGCTAGAACAAGTCATGAATCTATTAATCAAGTATACCAATCTATGGCTCAAACACAAGATGTTGGAGTTGGAGGGTGAGGGTGTGCAATGTACCTATTATCTTATGGGAGACTTAGAGTCTCACTTTACTACTAAGGAATCACCTCAATAGGATCCCAAAGGCAAAACCAAGGTGGGCTCTCCCTTCAAGATCAAACTTAAAGATTTTTAGGTGGAGGAGGTAGGAGAAACAGAGAAACAAAGGAAGCCTATAGCTAAGGAAAGGAAGCATGTCTCGAGGAGAAAGAAGGTCAAAAGAGTTGAACAAGGAAAGGAAGAGGCCAGTGTCCCCAAGCCTAAAAAGAGAAGGATTGTGAGGTTGTCACAAAAGGAGAAGGGAACTTCTAAATCAGATGAAGAGGGTGACACACCTGTCGTAAGGGTAGAGAGCTCAAGGGAAAAGACACAAGTATATACCAGGAGATCAAGGACTCCTTCTCCCAAGGATGTTGCACCGAAAGGAAATATTTGCATGACTACTCCTATCATCGAACATGAAGAAATCCCTCCTCTTCATGAGACTAGAAATGTGCTAGATGAACCAAAATATGATGAAGATCCCTAAAACCATGGAAAGGAGGAATTCCAAGAGGGTGATCTCTAGAATGCTAAGGTAGAAATAGATAAGGTTCGACAGTCTCCTCTGGTGGTTTGTGAGGATTTACCTACAAGAAGTGAAGAGGATAGACCTATTTGGAGAGAAGAGATGCCAGATAGGACTCCTTCACCAATGCATGAGAGGGAGGAGCAAAGTAAGGAAAAAGAGGATTCAGTTAGTGAGATCCCTGAGGAGCCAAGTATGGAGGAAAATGTGCCCAAAGTTCAACAAGAAGAAGATGGATAGAGAAAAGTACAATCAAAATATACTATTTTGGGTTTGTTGGATAAAAAATTAAAGAGAAAAAAATTTGTGGTGGATGATACTCCTCCTAATTGGGATGAACTATTGCCAAACATTGGAAAGGGGAAGATAAAGAAGAAAGGTAGAAGCATTTCTAGGATTGAGAGAGATGAAGCAAGCAACATGGTAGTCCACATTTCTACTCCTACTCCTAACAAGGATAGGGATGATGTGATTGGAAAGGATTATAGTGTGTAGACTATCAACCTAGGGAATTGTCCCATGGAGCAAGACATTGAAGAATATGAAGGCTCCAGTGTTGTAATCCTGAAAGATCAAGGAAGGAGGTGCAGGTTAGGATCATGTTGTACTCCTAGATGTCACAAGACAGATATGTGACTTTGATGTAATTTTGAAGAGGGAGAAGCACAAGACCAGGTTTGGTGGTGATTTTACTTTGAGGATAGGTAGTGATGAAATTTTCCCTTCTATTAACTTCACCCATGCTTCTGATGAGGATATGAGTACCCTAGGTGTACATTTCCACTCTAGGAGGTCCAAGTTTGATATAACCAGTGAAGCACAAAAGAAGGCTAGTAGAGAATACAGTCACAAGGATGACATGGAAGACTATTGGGCCAACATTAGTGATGAGTTTGAAGTTAGAAAGAAGATTTTTTCTAGGTTACCAGTCAGCTTGGTACAATTATACAACATAAGGGTTGTTCCTGATCAGGTTGAGGAGGATGGGAATTTGATTCAAGGTCATAACTTTGAGGCTATGAAGGATAAGCTAGTTGGAGAGGTTGATTGGCTGGAGGAAGAGAAGACAAAGCTGGAAAAAGGTCATGAATATAGTAATCAAGTATACCAAGCTATGGCTCAAACACAAGATGTTGGATTTGGAGAATGAGGGTGTGCAATGCACCTATGACTTTATGGGAGACTTAGAGTCTCACTTTACTATCGAAGAATCACTTGAACAGGATCCCAAAGGAAAAACCAGGGTGGGTTCTCCTTTCAAGATAAAACTTAAAGATGTTTAGGTGGAGGAGGTAGGAGAAGGAGAGAAACAAAGGAATCCTATAGCCAAGAAAAGGAAGCATGTCTCGAGAAGAAAGAAGGCTGAAAGAGATGAAGGAGAAAAGGAACAGGCCAGTGTCCCCTCACCTAAAAAGAGAAGGATTGTGAGATTGTCACTAAAGGATAAGGGAACTTCTAAAGTAGATGAAGAGGGTGAAACACCTATGGTAGAGGTAAAGAGCTTTGGGGAAACGACACAAGTATATACTAGGATATCAAGGACTCCTTCTCCCAAGGATGCTGCACCAAAAGAAAATGTTCCCATGACTGCTCCTATCACCGAGCATGAAGACATCCCTCCTCTTCATGAGACTAGAAATTTTCCAGTCAAACCAAAAGGTGATGAAGATCCCCAAGAGAATGGAGAGGAGGAATTCAAAGAGGGTGATCTCTACAATTCTAAGGTAGAAATATATAAGGTTTTGCAATCTCCTCTTGTGGCTTGTGAGGATTTAGCTACAGAAGGTGAAGAGCATAGACCTATTCTGAGAGAAGAGATGCCAGCTAGTAATAGTTCACAAGTGCATAAGAGGGAGGAGAACAGTTAGGAAAAATAGGATTTAGTTAGGGAGATCCCCCATGAGCCAACTATTGAGGAAAATGTGCCCAAATTTCAACAAGAAGAAGATGGATAGAGAAAAGTACAATAAAAATCTATTGTTTCGGGCTAGTTGGATAAAGAATTAAAGAGAAAAACAATTGCAGTGGATGATACCCCTCCTAATTGGGATGAACTACTGGTAAACATTGGAAAGGGGAAGACAAAGAAGAAAGCCATAATCAGTTCTAGGATTGAGAGAGATGAAGCAAACAATAGGGTAGTTCACATTTCTACTCCTACTCCTTGCAAGGATTGGGATGATGTGATTGGAAAGGATTATAGTGTGTAAATGATCAACCTAGGGAATGCTTCCTTGGAGAAAGAGATTGAAGAATATGAAGGTTCTAGTGCTATAATCCTCGGAAGATTGAGGAAGGAGGTGCAGGTTAGGTCAGAGTTGGAGAAATAAAATGATAAACTTAAGAGATATTTGCAAGAGTTTATGAAACCCTTGCAATCCATCAGTTCTTCCTCATCTGATGTAGACTTCCTACCTCAAGAAACAATATTAGCGTTGGGAGGAATGAAAAAAACCACACATGCTATAGCCGGTTGGTTATAGGGGGTGCAAACCAAGGGAGATGATGCTATCAAAGACATTGTTTTGACTGGAGGAGATGCAATGAGGTCGTTAGATTGGCTAGCGAATTTGCTGGCTCAGGATGAGGAAGATGTAGATCTCCTATTGCAAAATACAAAAGCCATCATGGAATACATTGAAGATAAATTGATAAATGATGGAATTCTTCCTTCCTCAAGAATTGTAGAGCCATGGGAATGGTTTGAAATTTTGCAAATAAGGAAAAAGGCTTTGAAGAAGATATATAAAGAATGAAGGCAGATTGAAGCCACCTTGACTGAAATCTACAATAAATGTATTTCCTTTTTTGAAGTGATGACAAGGAGAAATAAATTTGCGCCAAAGCATATTAGCTTGGAGTAGTTAAGAAAATGGTGGTGAGATGTGTATTCTCTAGTCAATGAGGGCCTTATCATTGAACATCAGTTGGATGATGTAGCAACTTACTTTGCAGTTATTGAAAGATATCAAATAAGTAAGGTGGATTGGGATAAAGTGGTGAAGCAGTCAACAAATGATATCAAGTCCTTGGAGAAGAGAACTAGGGTTTTACCTATGCCACCTATTTTTGACTTGGACCAGGTGTTTTTGATGGTGTAGGATAAGGTGGAGCATGCCAAGGACAAAGGGGGGAAGTAGTTACTGCAATGCTACATCAAAATTTGTGCTTCCCCATTATTTTTCCTCTTCCTTCACATGCATTGGACCGAGCTTTGTTGGAGACCCCAAGCCAACATGGATGAAATTGGTGCATTTATTGCACATTTCATGTTATTTAAAATTTATCTTGGCCAACCTATTTTGTGGCCATTTATTATTGTAAACCATAATTGGGCCAACATATCTTGGTATTTTCTATAAGTTTGGAATTATGCCTCACTTGTAAGAGGTTAATTAGACAATTTTATATTGGAGTGAATTGTGATAAGAGCAGGGATTAGAGTTAGAATTTAGTTTATTTTTCAAGCAAGTGTTGTAACAGAAGATTGGAATTATTGCCACTTTGGATGATTTAATACAAGTAAATACATTGTGACTTGGTGCCTTTCTTGTTTTGTGTTTAATCTAGCATGGTTCTTGATATTCTATCTTTGAAATTTCTTAAGTTTATTTGATGTTAGATGATTTGATGATGTTCAGAGTTTTATGCTTGAAGTGTTTGCAGCAATCTCTAATCCATAATTTTTGTAGTTATCTGATTGTTAGTTGCTTTACAAAGCTAGTCTGGACTTAAAACTATGCTTAGTTCAATTATGAATTATTGCTCATTTCAATTGCAATAGGGTTGTCTTGAATGAATATTCATAGTCTGAAAATCTTTAACACCTTGGAAGATTTCACTATTTTTGTAAGATTGCAAATTTATCTGGATTGAACAGGAGTTAGTTTATGAGGGATTGGTCCATTTCAAACATTTCATCTTTTGCATTGTTAATCTTAGGGTTATAATTAGTCTTAAAATTATCTTTGAAACCCTTATCTTTTTTTTTATTTCTTTGATTACTTGGGTTATATTCAAGATCTGAAGTATCACCATATTGCTAGATCTGATAAATCTAAGTCTAGTATTTTCTTGTAGTAAGGTCCCTTTGTGATTACAAGCATTTTCACATTATCTCTGAGTTGTTTTGTTGCATTAGAGACCTTGGGGTTATGGCTTTTCCAATAGAGATTGACCTTTCAAGAGAGATACGATATCATATTATGTATGATTTGTTGCTATGCAAAAAAAACCATCAATAGATTGGCGCTAGAAGGAGGGCCTGAATAAGAAAGCTGGAGCATTTTCTAAATGCCATCTCTCCTGAAAAGCTCAGAAGGAGAACCAGATTTACTCCAGGAGAGGAGGAATTTCAAGAATTGCAAGTTCCTACTAGGGAAAGAAGGACTAGGAGAAGGGGAGAATCATCATCCACCCAACCACTCCCATCATCCCCATCATCCTCATCCTCATCATCCTCATCCTCATCTGATTCTGAAGCCATTCCTATTCCACAACCCTAACCAGCCATAAATCAGCCATTACTACCTCCACCAATGGCTTTTCCAGGACAATAACCCATCTCCTTTGATCTTCAATAATTACAATGTCATGCCCAAGAATCGTGAGAACTTTTGCTCAAAGTTCCTTACCAATGATCCTAATAGGACTGCAAAGGAGCATATTAGGATTTTCCAAACCTGTTTGAGAGATAGAGGAATCAACCATGAGGATGTTGCATGTAGGATTTTCCCTTATTCCCTGGGGGAAAAGACCTTCTATTGGTATAATCACTTACCTATTGCTTCTATCCATAATTGGAAAAAACTAGAGACTGAATTTCTTTAGAAGTTTAAAATTCCCATTAGTGCCAATGAGCTTTACATGTAGTTTACTCGAGTTAAGAGGGAAATTAATGAGCCTATGGGGTCTTTCAATAATAGGTTTCACCGGGCATACACTAGGCTTCAAGCACCTTATGCTATAGATGACACCACTTCCCTAGAGGTCTACTTTGAAGCCCTTGACAAACTTACATCCACCTTCCTTAAATGGAGGACTAATCCCCCAACTACCTTGCTCACTGCATATACAAAGGTTGTTAAGGTTAGCACAGATCTGAGGCAACATTTGTCAGGACCTTTTCCATCCTTAGGACTTGCTGCTCTCCCTAGACAAGTCCAAGCTCTTAATCGGGCTTTGACTAATCATGCTTCCATGATGAATCCCATACCATCATTTCCTTTGATCCCACACTATGGTCCTCCAATGAATCAAGCTCAGCCAATGACCTCTTATCCTTAGTAAGGAGTAAATCAACCCCTTCACCCACAATAGTAGGCTACTTTTCCTACATATTTGTAGAATTCAAAGGTTTTGAATTAGGTTATTGGTTCTAGAGGAGCATCAGGATATTCACCCGATAATGTGAATTCAACGTCATACAATGGTTTAGATAAGGAATGGTTGGATGAGTTAACTAAGAAGGTGAAGAAACCGAATATGGAAGTGATCTAACTAAGAAATCAGAATAACCAACTTTAGGCTACACATAAGAACATGCAATCGAATTACAACAAAGAGAACAAATATGTTGCTAAAGGATAGAACTTTGATAGAGGGCAGTATTTTCACATAAATTAAAATTTTGAAAGAGGACAAGGTGGATAGGGGTTTGACAAAAGGCAACCACCTAGAAAGAATAGACCTTGGAATACTGGGCCTAATAATGGAGGAATTCCCACTCATTAGATTAGCCTTCTACCCAAGAGAAACATCCAAGTGGTGTGTATTTGGTAGAAGAACCTTTGTTTGGATGGTGCAGGATCCATAAGACAAGTCAACATTCTGAGTTAGATTGCCCTGAGTTTCAGACTGTTGCCTCCATCTTTTAGTATGAAGTTGAAAACAATTCCATTAAGAAGGAGATTGTGCCCTCAAATCCTTATGATTCCACAGTAATGGTACTTAACCATGCTCCATTCCAAAAAGGTGAGGAGAACAAACCAAAAGAAAGGTCTGGTGACCAAGATAAAGAGATAGAGCAGGTGTTGAATGAGGATGAAATATCTCAGTTGTTTAATGAAGATAACAAAAATGATAATGGCCCTTTGGATGAGGAGGAAGTTGGTGTTGAAGAAGTTCACATGTTTGAGCAACCCATAAAGAAATATGATTTAAGGAATGGGCTTAAAAATAGTCCACAATCTGGAGGCCCTTTCACTACTTCTATTCCTCCAAATAATTTCACTACTCCACTAGATCCACAAGCTAGTAATAATCCATCTTACCCTCATGTGCTAACACGGTACTTGTCAAAGGGAAAAAGGGCTAAAGTATCAAAGGACAAATAGACTAGTGGTTGAAAGGAGGCTCATGCTAATATGAATAGGGAGAAATTGGGCGAATATGTGATTGAAGAATTTTGAAAAGTAAAGGCAATTCTTTCTACTTTTGAATTATTAAGAGTTCCTGCTATTAGGAATGCTTTCTTTGGGTCTTTCAATTCAAACACAATACCACAAGGACTAACTTCCAGTGAGGCATTTGTCAAATCCTTTAAGTCACAGACACCTGAAGGCCAGGGCCAGGTCCCACCTATAGACAAGGGGAAAGATAAAGATAAGAGTCAGGTTGCACAAGATGACACCCAGTTGAGCCTATTCCAAGGCAAGATGGAAGCCCCTCCCTTTTTGATTTATTGATTTAGGTGCTTCCACAAACGTTATGCCTTTTGATGTCTGTAATTCTTTGGGTATTACCCCTATTGCTTCTCAAAAGAAGGTCACTCAATTAGACAAGATGGAGGTGAGTGTAGTAGAAGAGATGAACATGATCCATATGTAGGTTGCATTAGATCTGAGGGTGTAGCAGGTGATCAACATTAAAATTGCTGATATTCCTGACACCTATGGTTTGATTTTGGGTCAGGATTTCACTAAGGCATTAAATGGGTACACATATACGTACCATTCTCACATGTGGCTACTATGGAAAGGGGTCCCAAATCAAATCAAGATTGAAAGAGAGCCCAGAATGAAGTATGTAATCACTAAGTACTAGAATACTTCAAATGAGATATTAATATTAAAGGTTAGAATGGGGAACTATGTGTTCATTGCATCGGTCCCACATATAGAAGAGGTATTTATGTTCCAGGGCCTCTCTTATGAATCTACATCAGAATCTAGTGGGTCTGGGGAAATTTTTATGATGCAAGATGAGTCCATCAGTGATTCTAAAACACTGCGTGAGGAAACAAATGAAACTAATGACCCAGTGGATAAGCAACTCATTTTGTTGGATAACTTCCAGGAGTTCATCCAAAGGTGTATGGAGAACCAGATCCAGCTGGGTAGGAGTATGAATTTTGAAGAATTATTTCTTCCTAATTGGTTCTGAGTCCATGATACTCCCCATTCTAAGTTGGAATATCATGTATGTCAGACTGTTGTGGAGTAGGTACAAAAGCGCATTAACCCAATCCTAATTGTGAGGCTAAATATATAGGGAGAACAAATTAATAAAAAGGGTAAAATTCCAATGCTTCCTGAAGAGCCTCCTACTTGCAGTAAAATGAAAGATGATTCAAAGCAATCAGGGATTGATGGCTATTGGACATTAAGATTTGATGGATCCAAATCTAAGCAAGGTGTGTGAGCAGGGTTTGACTTGATTAGTCCTAAAGGCAAGATCTATTTTTCTACTCATAGACTACAATTCCAATGCACTAATAATGTGGTTGAATATGAATCTTTAATCCATGGGTTGTTAATGGAATCAAGGAAGAAAGTTAAGATATCACAAGTTTTTGGGGATTCTGAGTTGGTAGTCAGGCAGATGAGGAAACAATATTCATGTCATGATAGGAGGATGACTAATTATAGACATAGAGTGTGGGATCTTATTGAGGGATTTGATGCTTTCAACATCCAATTGATTCCTCGAAGTAAGAACCAAGTTGTAGATTCTTTGGCATAGGCGGCTAGTACATTGCAACCCTTACAACTCTCAAGATTGAAGAATTTTATTGTGGAGCTCACTCCAATACCTTTGGTACCTGACAACGTTACCAATTTCTAAGTATTTGAAGATGATAAGCATATTCTTGATTTCATTACAATTTGTGATGTGTTTTCTTCTCAAGTAATTGATGAGATAGAGCCTCAAGAGGCATAAATGGACTTGGGAGGGGTCATCAACCTGAAGACCAACACTATCCCAAGAGGTATGGTACAACTAGAATGAATTTTGGATTTGGATAAGATAAAAGACTAGGAACAACAAGTAAAAAGGTAATCTCTCAATAGACAATGTGAAACATACAAAATGGGAACATAGGATGACGTAAAGAATATTTTTATTGGTAAATTATGTACTCCCAAAGAAAGGAGAGGGATTATTACTGCTATACACACATATCAAGATGTGATAGCTTGGAGTTATGAGGACTTAAAAACATATGATACTTCAATCATTACACACACCATTCCCTTGAATTCAAATGTCAAACCATTCAGATAAAGACATAGACCAATTAATTCTCTATTAGAACCCATCATTCAAAAAGAAGTGCAGAAGCTACTTTTAGCACAAATTATATTTCCAGTGATGCATTCAACCCGGGTTGCAAATCTGGTCCTTGTGAGGAAAATGAATGGAGAGATTAGACTATGTGTGGACTTTAGGAATCTCAATCGAGCAAAAGAAAAAGATAATTATCTGGTTCCTTCACTGGATTAGGTACTTCATATTGTAAATGGATCCTAGATGATGTATTTTTTTGGATGGGTATTCTAGATACAACCAAGTCATGGTACAATATGAAGATAGGCATAAAAATTCATTCACTACAAAATGGGGAACTTTTTCCTATAGAAGAATGCCTTTCAGGTTGATCAATGTTGGAGCTACATTCTAGAGGGCTATGGATATTGATTTTAAGGACATAATTGGTAAGTGCATCATTATTTATATGGATGATTTGACAATCTTCTCTAAGAAGCGAGGTAATCATATAGAAGATTTATGCAAAGTATTCCAAAGGTGTCGAGAGTTTGGCATCCCACATAACCCAAAGAAGTGCATTTTTGGGGTTACAAAGGGGAAATTTCTAGGACATATAATTTTAGAACATGATATTGCCATTGATCCTAAACGAATAGAGGCTATTTTGAAGATTCAACCTCCTGCAAGAAAAAAGGAAATGAAGTCATTCTTTGGGAAGATCAACTTTGTCATAAATTTCATCATTGGATTTGCAGAGATAGTAAAGCCCTTGAACGCTATGCTAAAACAAGAGGCCAAAGTAGAAGGGAGTACAAAATCCAAGGAGGAATTTACAAAAATTAAGAAATCTATTGTTGAGGCTCCAATGGTGGTGAGTCCTAATTATGCTAGGCCTTTTTACATATCTTATTTTCTTCTAATCATTCCTGTGTTGGAATGTTAACTCAAAATTTTGATCAAGGCGATGAGAATATTATAGCCTTCATGATTAATCCTTTAAAGGATGCAGAGTTGAGATATCATAATGTAGAAAAGCAAGCCTATGCTTTGGTCAGAGCAATGAAAAAAATTAGACACTATATTTTGAGGAATAAGGTTTTTTCCATAGTGCCTGATCCTATGGTGAAGTTTTTGCTAATGCAGAATGAGTTAGGTGAACAAAGAGCTAAATGGGTAAATATGTTACATTAATATGATATTGAGATTCAACCCATGAAATTAGTGAGGGGGCAGGGACTGACAAAGATAATGGCTGAAATAGGTCCTGATCTCACAGCTCAGCATTATCATCTCCAAGAGGTATCTTCAGGTGACTGGTATGATGAAATATTTTGTTATTTATTGAACCAGTAGTGTCTTGATCACCTCAATATAGTTCAAAGGTGGGCCTTGCACCTAAATAGTGGTAGTTTAATGATGAAAGGGGTGTCCTAAATAAGAAAAATCATGAGGGTGTGTATTTAAGATGTCTGGGGAAGGAAGAATCTACTAGAGTGATGATTGAATTCAATCAAATATATGGCATGGACCATGGTTCTACATCATCCACTGCTAATCAAATCCTAAGGGTGGGATATTATTGGCCTACTCTACTTAAGGATGCACACAACCATGTGAGGACTTTTCATGTATTTCAGACTACAGCAAGTAAGGAAAAACATGCAGCCCTTCCACTTCAGTCGGTCATAGAGGTGAAACCGTTTGCATAGTGGGGAATGGACTTTATAGGTCCAATTAACCCACCTTCTTCTGTAGGCCACCATTATATTCTAACCATAACTGAATATTTTACAAGATGGACTGAAGCTCTTGCATGTAAGCAATGTACTTATGATGTGGTAATTAGTTTCCTTGAATCAGGTATTATTAATTGTTTTGGTTGTCCATTGTCTTTGGTTTGTGATAATGGTCATGTATTTGCATCACTGAAACTTTCTAATTGGGCTTTTGATCATGGTGTCGTCATAAAATTTGCATCCAATTACTACCCTCAGGGTAATGGTCTAGGTGAGTCTTCCAATAAGAACCTTTTGATAGTCATCTGTAAGTTACTAGAGTAGAATCCTAAGGATTGGCACACCCAGCTTAGATTTTCTCTCTAGGTGGACTGTACCAGATAAAAGGCATCCATAGGAACCTCTCCTTATCACTTAGTGTATGGTTTGGAACCTGTATTTCCCATCCAATTGAAGATCCCTACCTTGCAGTTCATTAATGAATACTATGGCGAGGAGGATAAATGTGAGGCCCATTTGGATGAGTTGTTACACCTTGAACAGAAGAGAGATGAGGCCCTAGAAAAATTTTCCAAACACTAGGGCATAGTGAAAAGATGGTTTGACAGGAGAGCTTAGCTGAAAGCCTTTAGAATATTTGCCTTAGTTCTCTACTGGGATAAAGCTGATGACCATAAGGGAGAGCATGGTAAATTCAAAAAACTCCGGCTTGGCCCTTATCAAATTTCATAAATTATGGGAGATAATGCTTTTCACCTAAAAACCCTCACTGGTGAGGACATCCCATTGCCTGTCAATGGGTAGTATTTGAAGAATTACTTCCAATCTCGAGTTGTTTGCAACTCTCTCTTGTACATAGTTAGAGTAGGTTTTCTTTCTATTTTTATTTGCTTGTCTGCTCTTTTTGTTTGGGTAGTATAGGTTTATTTTCTTTTGTTTTTGTTTGTTTTGGTTAGTGTAAGTTTTCTTTGATTGGTTTTGCTTTATGATTTTTTCTTTGCTTTTGGGTTTTGGCTTTCTGGGGGGCTGTTGCATCTGTATAACATGTTTCTCACTTGGGGTTGTTCTAGAAATTTCTTTTACAAACTCTAGTCAGTTTTCAGATCCAAGTGGTGGAATTCCTTCATCTATTGTCCCTTGTACTTGGAATGAGAGTCATTTGTTTTGGTTGAACTTTGGAATATATTTGGGTCTCACATTTTCACATTAATTTTAAAGATTCTAGAATTGCATACGGTTCCTATGTAATTTGGTCAGGTGAAAAATATTATATTCTGCTTCAGTGCCACTATGTTCCTCATCCTTGAGTGTGAGTTTCATTGCTTATGAGGTGAAAGGAAGGTTTATGAAAAATGCTAAAAGAAAAATAAAGAAAGAAAAGAGAAAGTATTTAAAATCAAAAGAACAAATCTTCACCTTATCAGGGGTATCCTAGTATCTCTACCGAGGCTATAGATGCCTGGTTGGTAGTAGAGCTATTCTTGGGAGGGTCACAATTATAACCTCATCGGGGCTACGGACGTCTGACTGGCAGCAAAGCTCTATCTAGGTTGCTTTTGAAGTTAGAAATTTTTTGTAGCCCAGTCAAACTTGCTCTAGTTCCTATTGCACCTAAAGAATGGGAAATGAATGCAAATACACACACTTGGACCTTGGTACAGGAAAAGGTCTTATTGCTTGTGATTTCTGAAACTTTATTCATAGGTATCTTGATGTAAGGGTTGAAACCAAAGATTCTGGGTTATTGATTCTAGTTTGTTCTTGAAATTCTCTAGAGCATTTCCCTAGCGGAGTCACCATTTGGTATGCACTTTTTGCACACACGCCCCACTGAAAGCGGGGAACCTCTTTCTTGCTCTTTTTGCTTTCATTCTTGGTCTTTCGGCCCTTTTTTTTTTGAGGATTTGCTTGCTTGGGCATGTGCTTGGATGTTTATCTTGCTTGTGTGGATGATCCCCCTATGATATATATTGAAAACCTTAAGTTTTGAACTCATTCTGGGTTTTTCATTGCTCTCGGGAAAATCCACTCCTAGCGGAATTCCTCGGTTTCCTTGAAAACACGTTGATGACTGCTAGTCACTGCAATCTAGAGATTTTGGTCCTTCAAAAAATTCCATCGTGACTTGATTTCTCTGAGGGTCTGTTGGCTTATCAAATTCCTAGGTTTTGGTTTGACCTGTCTTGTTGACTGCATTAATGCTTGATTGTATGATTTCTGCGATGGGTATTAAATCAATTTTTGAGAGTTTTGTGCCACTAAATTTTTATCGCTTGCTTTCTATTGGTCTGCAATGCTTGATCCTAAGTGTTATTGTTGGATTGTGCATTTGGGATTGAGGTCGATTGTTGCAATTGGGTTTTCTGGAAGCCATTTGCACTTTTCTCAGACTTTAAGGTTTCTTGCCAGCTTCTACTGTTTCGAATTTCTCTGTCCTCATGGTATGTACATGACGCTTTCTCTCTTTTAATTAATGAATTGAATTACTTCATGATTTGTGTGCATGTGTTGTGAGTTAGAATGTTGATATGGTGGGGTTTGGTGATTGATGCTTGGGTTTTGATTTTTATTTTGGTGCCCCTCCATGTGGTTCGTGTTTCCTTTCTTTTTCTTGTTGAGTATGTGTGCTTCTTTGGCATTTTGGGTGTGCTTGGGGTTTGAGTTCCTGCGTGTTTGGGCATTGAATATCTCGAAGCTGGAGTTATCCCATTCTATTTGAGTGCCAGTCCCAAGTGAGTTTTTGAGCTTGTCTTTCAATTTCATCATGAGATAGCTTGCGGGTATGGGCCATGGCGAACCTTTTGTAACCTTTGTAAACAAACGAGTTGAGTCCAAGCTTATCTTGCATGCTCATGGTAGAATTTTAGGGTTTCGTGCCTAGGGAATCACTGATCCTTCCCAATTTACTCTAGCGTGAGTTTTGAATTCAAGGATGATCTATGGGAGGTTCAAATTGAGCTCGTTTCAAGCTCCAGATCCTCAAATTTGTGATTGTTTGATCAGCTTGAGTGAGGTTGAGAGAAAATGTGGATATTCGGGTTTTCAAAGTCTTCGTTGAATTCCTTATTTGTCGGAATTCCCCGACTTTCTGTTTTCTCTTTTTTTTCTTGAAATGTGTAGTGATGTAGATTTTTGCCCGCCTCGCAGATTTCCTCCACCTTCAGATTTCCTCGGTTTGTCCATCACCTTGTCAATTTCTTGAAAATGGGCTTAAATTTTGAAAATTGTGTTAGCTTCACTAGAATCCATGCCTTTAGAATTTTCCCATAATTTCTTGGTCCCTTCATTTTTTTGGAGTTTGTGAATTATTGTCATTTTTGCGGATTTTTGTCCCTGGAAAATTTTTGTGAAGTTTTTCTGAAAATGAAGAATCAAGAGATTGTATGAAAGTTTTCTTAATGATTATGCATTTGGTGATTGACTTGGACTTATTTTAAGATGTATCATGTTGTTTCTTATTTAATGACAATTGATCAAATGATTTTTGGATGTTGTTGTGGTTATTTTGCTAAAATCCGCCTGGTTGGGAATTTCCTGAAATTTCTCTCTGACTTGGATTCTATGGGAGGGCTAGAAACCCAAACTTTGAGATGGTTAATTGTTATTAGGTTTTCGATAATTTTTCTTATCATGGGACTTGTATTGAAGATGAATTTTTCATTTGTGATTAATTAACTTATGTTCCATGTGATCTTTAGTATGGTTTCTTTGTTGAATGTAGGCTAAGTCAGGTAAGGTAATGATAAGTGGAACCAAGGGTAGAGTTGTGGATCTAGGTGTGGAGGGGTCTTCCATTTTCTAGGCTAAAAGAATCAAGATCGATATCAAAAGAAAAATTCCATAGAGCAAGTTTTCCTTCATCTGGTCGAGGGTCACTGGTACAAATGTTGGATTGTGGGATTATGAAGAGTTCAAGACAAGGATGGAAGCATAGGACCTTCCTCCGCTGGCCAAAAATGACATTGGGATCAGGATTGGCGCATGTAGCTAAATTTCCTCCTACAGTGCAGTGTTATGAACTGGTGCTTGAATGTGCATGACACTATGACAAGGTACACAAAGGATATTTGGTCCCCAAGGGAGAATTGTGGAAAATCTAAATGATGTATCTATAGCCGAGACCTTTAAAATTCCTGAAAGGTCTCATGTGGTGGATTTTGAAATGGATGTGGAAAATAAGTTCTATGAGGAAGATACCATCAAATCCCAATAGGTAATTAATTCATGGTTGGAAAAACCTAAGTCCCACTTCTCCAAGTTTCCCAAGTAGTTGGTCATACTTAAATTTAGGAATGAATACTATGATGCTATCACCCTTCTTAGTAGGGTGGTAGGGTTGAAGAGTGCAGGAATGTTCAAAAATTGGATGTTCCATGTCATTGCTAGGATGGAATAGGGTATAGACTACCACTAGGCTGGTATAATAAGTTCCATGGTTCATGAAAAAATGTGTAATGTCCTGTAAACTCAGAATTTCACAATGACTTCTTACTTGTTCTATGCTTTAGCTAGGTTCCACCAATACAAGGGATTGAGCACGAAAGGTGTGTTTGCCCAAGATTTAATTTATGAAGTTTACCCACAACTACACCTGGGTAAATTGAGCTATTAAAGGGTGAATGATGCATTCACCATGTACATCAATAGGTTTCTCCAAGGTGCAAAGCATGTCAAGATCTCAGACAATGCCAAGGAGTTAATTAAGAAGTTTGGAGCTTGGTTTATCTAGTTACCCACCTTTTCATACATAAGAATTGATGGTTTTTAGAGAGTTCCATATAGACTCCCTAGGTACCCTATGGATCATTTTGTACTGCTGGAGGTCACAAGAAAGATATGTGACTTTGATGTAATTGTGAAGAGGGAGAAGCACAAGACTGGGTTTGGTGGTGATTTTCCTTTGAGGATAGGTAGTGATGAAGTCTGCCCTTCTATTAACTCGACCCATGCTTCTGAGGAGGATATGAGTACCCTAGGTCTTCCTTTCCACTCCAAGAGGTCTAGGTTTGATATAACCAATGAAGCAAAAAAGAAGGCTAGCAGAGAATACAGTCACAAGGATGACATAAAAGACTATTGGGCCAATATCAGTGATGAGTTTGAAATTAGAAAGAAGATTTTTTCTAGGTTACTAGTCAACTTGGTACAATTACACAACATAAGGGTTGTTCCTTATTAGGTTGAGGAGGATGGGAATTTGATTCAAGATCATAACTTTGAGGGTATAAAGGATAATCCAGTTGGAGAGGTTGACTGGCTAGAGGAGGAGAAGACATATTTGGAACAGGTCATGAATCTAGTAGTCAAGTATACCAAGCTATGGCTCAAACAGAAGATGTTGGAGTTGGAGAGTGAGGGTGTGCAATGCACCTATGATCTTATGGGAGACTTAGACTCTCACTCTACTACTATGGAATCACCTGAACAGGATCCCAAAAGCAAAACCCAGGTGGGCTCTCCTTTCAAGATCAAACTTAAAGATGTTTAGGTGGAGGAGGTAGGAGAAGCAAAGAAATAAAGGAAGTCTATAGTAAAGAAAAGGAAGCATGTATTGAGAAGAAAGAAGGCTAAAAGAGCTGAAGGAGAAAAGGAAGAGGTCAATGTCCCCTCACCTAAAAAGAGAAGGATTGTGAGGTTGTCACAAAAGGAGAAGGGAACTTCTAAAGAAGATTAAGAGGGTGGCACACCTATGGTAGAGGTAGAGAGCTCGGGGGAAAAGACACAAGTATATACTAGGAGATCAAGGACTCCTTCTCCCAAGGATGCTACAGCAAAAGGAAATGTTCCCATGAATGCTCCTATCACTGAGCATGAAGACATCCCTCATCTTCATGAGACTAGAAATTTTCCAGTCGAACCAAAAGATGATGAAGATCCCCAAGATGATGGAGAGGAGGAATTCCAAGAGGGTGATCTCTACAATGCTGAGGCCGAAATAGATAAGGTTCTGCAATCTTCTCTCGTGGCTTGTGAGGATTTACCTACAAAAGGTGAAGAGGATAGACCTCTTATGCGAGAAGAGATGCTAGCTAGGAATCCTCCACAAGTGCATGAGAGAAAGGAGAACAGTAAGGAAAAATAGGATCCAGTTAGGGAGATCCCTGAGGAGCCAAGTATGGAGGAAAATGTGCCCAAAGTTCAATAGGAAGAATATGGACAAAGAAAAGTACAATCAAAATCTACTATTTCAGGTTGGTTGGATAAAGAATTCAAGAACAAAAAAAAATTGGTGGATGATACTCCTCCTAATTGGGATGAACTACTGGAAAACATTGGAAAGGGGAACACAAAGAAGAAAGCCATAATCAGTTCTAGAATTGAGAGAGATGAAGCAAACAATAGGGTAGTCAATATTTCTACTCCTGCTCCTGACAAGGATAGGGATGACGTGATTGGAAATGATTATAGTGTGTAAACTATCAACCTAGGGAATGCTTCCATGGAGCAAGAGATTGAAGAATATGAAAGTTCCAGTGCTATAATCCTTGGTAGATTGAGGAAGGAGGTGCAGGTTAGGTAAGAGTTGGAGACATAAAATGATAAAATTAAGAGATATTTGCATGAGTTGATGAAACCCTTGCAATTCATTAGTTCTTCCTCATCTATTGTAGGCTTCCTACCTCAAGAAAAAATATCAGAGTTGGAAGGAATGAAAAACACCACACATGCTACAACTGGCTAGTTACACGGGGTGCTAATCAAGGGAGATTATGCTATCAAAGATATCCTTTTGACTGGTGGAGATGCAATGAGGTCATTAGATTGGCTAAGGAATGTGATGGCTCAAGATGAGGAAGATGTAGATCTCCCATTTCAAAAGACAAAAGCCATCATGGAATACATTGAAGATAAATTGATAAATGATGGAATTATTTCTTCCTCAAGAATCGTAGAGCCTTAGGAATGGTTTGAAATTTTGCAGATAAGGAAAAAGGATTTGAAGAAGATATATAAACAAGGCAGATTGAAGCCACCTTGACTGAAATCTACAGTAAATGTATTTCATTTTTTGAAGTGATGATAGGGAGAAATAAATTTGTGCCAAAGCATATTAGCCTAGAGAAGTTGATAAAATGGTGGTGAGATGTGTATTCTCCAGTCAATGAGGGCCTATCACTAAACATCAATTGGATGATGCAACAACTTACAATCTAGTTATTGAAAGATATCAAATAATTAAGGTGGATTGGGATGAAGTGGTGAAGCAGTCAAGAGATGATATCAAGTCCCTTGAGAGGAGAACTGGGGTCTTACCTATGCCACCTATTTTTGACTTGGACAAGGTGTTTTTGATGGTGCATGATAAGTTGGAGTGTGCCAAGGACAAAGGGGAGAAGTAGTTAATGCAATGCTAAACAAGAATTTGTGTTTCCTCATTATTTTTCCTCGTCCTTCGCATGCATTGGACCGAGCTTTGTTGGAGCCCCCAGGCTGACATGGATGAAATTGGTGCATTTAATCCACATTTCATGTTATTTCAAATTTCTCTTGGCTGACCTATTGTTTATCCATTTATTATTGTAAACCCTAATTGTGCCGACATATCTTGGGAGTTTCTATAAGTTTGGTGTTATGCGTCACTTGTAAGAGGTTAGTTAGACAATTTAATATTGGAGTGAATTGTGATAAGAGCAGGGATTAGGGTTAGAATTTAGTTTATTTTTCAAGCAAGTGATGTAATAAAAGATTGAAAATTTTTCCACTTTGGATGATTTAATACAAGTAAAGACATTGTGACTTGGTGCCTTTCTTGTGTTGAGTTTTATCTGGCATGGTTTTTGATATTCTATATTTGAAAATTCTTAAGTTTATTTGATGTTAGATGATTTGATGATGTTCAGAGTTTTATGCTTGATGTTTTTGCAACAATCTCTAGTCCATACTTTTTGTAATTAGTTGATTGTTATCTTCTTTGCAAAGTTAGCCTGGACTTAAAACCGTGCTTAGTTCAATTATGAATGCTTGTTCATTTCAATTGCAATAGGGTTGTCTTGAATGAATATTCATAGTTTGAAAATATTTAACAACTTAGAAGATTGCAGATTTATCTAGGTTGAACAAGAGTCAGGTTATGAGGGATTGGTCCATTTTGAGCATTTCATCTTTTGCATTGTTAATCTTAGGGTTAGAATTAGTCTTAAAATTATCTCTGAAGCCCTTATCTCCTTTTTGTTATTTATTTGATTACTTGGGATATATTCAGGATCTGAAGTATCACCATATTGCTAGATCTTATAAATCTAAGTCCAGTATTTGCTTGTAGTAAGGTCCCTTTGTGATTACCAACATTTTCACATTATCTCTGAGTTGTTTTGTTGCATTATCAAGATGTAGCATTAGAGACCTTGGGGTTATCTATTTTCCAATAGAGATCAACCTTTCAAGAGAGATAGGATATCATATTCTATCTGAGTTGTTGTTGTGCAAAAAACACCATCAACAAACACCTTCCCCTCTTTCACGAGTGTAGGTTTTCATATTTGAATCAAAGTGGAGAAAGATTGAGTATTAATTTCTTATTCATGCATTCAATCCCTATAATTTGACAAGACATAGAAGCTATATCCTCTCATCCTCTCATCAATACATGAAATTGTAATAGTAACTTTGGGAGAACAGGACCAAAAAAATCAATCGCTTGAGGCTTGTGGTTCTAGATCTGAAAAAGTATGAATCTAGTCTAGGCACATCATGCCTTAAACCAGCCAATTTAGCACCAAATTTATGTCTTCTCTCTACCTTTCTGGAGTCTTTTTATGTCTTTCTACATTTTTTTTATTATAAATCATAGTAGTTTTTTGTATCTACATGATTAACATAGGAACAATATTGTAATTTCAGTTTTAGTCAATCAATTTACATCACTTACAAACCCCCCTATAAAAAATATTAGAACTCTGATCCACCATTTTGACTCTTCGATGGAGGTTGGTAGTCAAGTGGACTTCAAATAATTTATAATCCTTAATGTCCCAGATTAGGAGAAGTGTGATTTAGGATCTAGATCCCTTTTCCCAATTAAATGTTTTTGTTGAACTCGAGTGTTTCGTACACTCTAAATATTTTTTCATTTGAAACATATAATTTTAAAATATGAGTATGATCTTAGGCTATTTGAATTCATCATGTGTGCATTCAATTCATCATGTGTGCATTCATATTCATCATAAAAAGAGAAAGAGTGAAAATTTGTATTGCACGTTGCTTTCATAAGATAAGTAGGGTTTATTTTAGTTTTTGTTGTAGACACTTAAAAATTATTGATTGATATTAAGAATTTGATTCTGATAAATGAACACCATTTCTTTTAAAAATCACTTCGAATTAACCAATTAATTGAATAATCAGCATTATTTAATTAAAATTCAACAAATTCAACAAATTCAGCTATTAATCAAATAATTAAATTTACTAATTAATTCACCCTTCTTCTAACTAATATTCATCATATTTAATTAAATCCCCCGAAGTCTTCTCATTTGATTAAATAAATCAAATCAAAATGACACAATCATCTAACCTGCTCAAATTAATTAATTCTGAATTAATTAATCCTAAATCACTTTCTAATCAACATTAACAAATCCTCCAGCTTTTAACTCCTCAAGAGTTAAATCAGCCCATGGTCAACTAATCAAGTTGCACATGAAATTAATTTATTTTAACTATCTAATTCCTCAATTTATCCCCACAAAGGCATATTCCAAGGAATATGCCTCTCAACTACCCTCTATTCAATTTCCCTCCAACGATTTCAAAAATCTCTTACATCCTCAAAATATCCTCTTACAATTTCATTTACTCCTCTTACATCCTTTCAAATCCTCAACGACATTCAATAAATTATTCTTATAGCCTTTCAAATCCTCTTACATCCACTATTCCTGAACACATTTCCCAAAATGTGTTTGACCTTCCTCCAATAGAATTGTGACACTTGACACATTCTCATTGGCTCCCATTTTATCCCACATTCACCAAGTCCTCTCATTCTTCAACTATTGAGCTGTATAAATAGAATCACTCTCTTCACAATATACATCCACAACTTCGAGCATTATCACTATAGGCATTTTAATTCATAGAAATCCATCATTTTCATCTTTTTTAGCTAAGTTATCATCATTTGGAGTTATTTTCATACTTGGAATCATCAATATCATCCATATTATCAAAGGGATTGGGAAAGGGCTTCCTTTTAACATCAAAGGAGCACCACTCCCCCTATGGGATGGAGGTTTATCTATTTCAATTAGGTTACATTCTATGTTTGTTTGGTTTATGTTTATTTTCATGTTTTCTTCTTGTTTTAGCTAAGAATTTCATAGGGAATGCTAGATTTGACTTTCTAACATCTTTAACTAGTGTTTTTTGACCCTATGTTAGCTTGTTACAGGTTTGGTGTTCACATTTTGGTGCTAGAAAGAGGGCAACCATCTTAACTTGTTGATTTTTTCTTTATTTTTCCATTTTCTGAAGACAAGGGAACGTGATGCCACCTTTGTTCATTTGCGAGCCTATAGAGTGTCACTTTTTCTCCACAACATCACCATCAACTTGTCATGACACATTTTGTCACCTTAATCATGCCACATCTATTTCACTGTCATATTTGAACTTTTTGTCTTTTGTCTAAATTTTGATTTGATAGAGTGTCACCTTTGCTACTATTCCTCATTCATGCTCTTTTCCTTCTACAAAGCATCACTTTTTCTTTTACTAGAGCACCACTTCTATTTTTCAATTTTGCATTTGATAGTGGCAAAGCATCAAATTTTCTAAACAACATCACCTTTGCAGGAGAGGGAGGAAAACATATTTTGAAATCTAAAAGAATTTTTAAATGATCATTGTAATAGCCTAGGTTTTCCAATTTTGCATTTTATTTCCTATTTTAGGACCAACTAGAGTTATTTTGGGCTTAAAATTTACAAACAACTCAAACTTAGTCAAAGTTGGTTAAAATTGAATATTAGGAACTTACTAGACTTTGATTTTGGGATAAAATTGAATAAGGAAAACTCACACTTAAATTTGGTGATTAAAATTAATTCACTATTGCTTTGAAGGCTAAAATAAACAAGTGACTAATTTGTGTGATCTTGTCTTTGGTACATTTTGAGTGCATATCCTCTCCCCTTGCACTTCGTGCGATATTGGGTGCAAGAGAAACACTAAAAGGGAATTTTATGCTTTATTACTCTTAAGAGAGAGCTTACTATGAGACACAACCCACAATAGGAAACTCATAGGAAAATTATTGAAGCACATTTGCCGATGGGCTATATCAAAGGTTTGGAAATCATGAGAAAGTACCTTCTATCCTAGACATCTTATCCCATATTGCATCTAGTACCATGCCTTAAGTGGAATTGAAACGATAGTAAGATCCTTAAGTGGAAAAGTGGGTGAGAATATGACTAGGTGTTCTTGGTTTGTTACTAAGAGCCAAAATTGTTTAGTTACCAAAATCCTTAATACTTGTTGGTGCAAGAATGATCATTTTGAAGCCGCTTCACATCTGTACTATTCAATAGTAGAAACAAAAGAATCCGCTGGATCTCCAAATTTTAAGGATTTTGAGATTTGGTGGTACCGAGAAGTGTGTGTTGTGGAGGGGAGCCAGTGTCATCAAATCTCTAACTGTTCACTTTTTCTAGGTTTTGGATAAATCCAAGTGAGGAATCAAAAAATTATGGTAATTTTTATCCTAGGATTGTATAATCTGTGAGTCAGTTGAAATACATTACTTGGATCTCAAACTTTGAAACAAACATTAAACAAGTCATCAAAATTATAAACCCTTTGGAAAGAGAAAATATCCTTGAAAATTCCAAGTATTACTGTTTGTCCCTAGGGATTTTATCCTTAGAGGCTTCTAAATATTTGGGGATATATCTCAATTTTTTCTCTCATAATTCAACCTAGGGAAACTATGGCTTTGACCCTTTGATTTTTACATAATGGACCTTGTGGAATGAAAAAGAGTTAAGATAGACATTTATTTTGAACTTAATCAAGACAAGTCTTGATGTGGTAAAAATAATCTATTTAATCAAGATAAAATAAAATTGAATGCCAGATATGTGCTTGTTCTCATGATTTCCAAAAATGTCAAGATCCCAAAGGAAAAGTCTTTATGCAAAAACTTCAAGTTTAGGTGTCACATTCAAAAGGTTATCAAGAAGAACATTAGGAAATGCAACTTCAAGCAATACACCAAGATAAGAAAGAAGTTCATGAGGTTTTATAGACTCATTCCTTTGAACAATACAAATATGAATGCTCAGTTTGAACCACTCATCTAATTCAAAGTTTGGTCTTTTGTATTTGAACACTTTAGAAATATAGCATGTTCTTCAAAACCTTGGTCTTATAAAAAAATTCTCTCTAGGTTCATCTAGGATCAAAATCAACACCCTCATCCATCGCAAACATCAATAAAAATCCCATCTCACAAAAAACTCTTGGAACATTGGAAAAATAATTCATGCTATACTTTTGGTGAATCCTCCACAAATAAAAATAAAAATCACTTTGTTTAGCTAAATATGTGTCGATGAATCCTTCTTCACATATCTAGTTGAATTATTACCCTTGTGGACAATTATAATTCAAGATAACATCTAACATCTTGGGATTTATGAGTCCATTATCCAAATCAAATCAAACCAAATAAAATCAAAATCCAAAAAATCCTAAAGTCTAGTATTCCTCCAAGGTCCTCAAGATTTAAAACATCCATATCATTCACCCCTCATCATTTTCACCACCAAAATTTGATCCTTAACATCCTAGATTTTCTTTTTGTACCTAAATTTAAGACCTACCCAAGGAATTATAAGTTTACCTCATATTTCCAAAAGTTGATCCTTATTTTATGGTCCAAACAAGATCTCAACATAAGAAGATCATGGAGCAAAACAAAGAAAAATCCACTTCAAGAGATCCAAACTGCATCTGAATTCAACCTCAAGGAATCAATCAACCCTTCACTTAATCCCTCTCATTTACCTCAAGATCCTCAAGAGGGAGGTTTCCAAGTGGAGGATGTCACCAATAAATTCCAAGGGATGACCCAAGATGAAATAATTGAATTAATCCAAAATATTGAAACATAAGATTTTCAACATAGTCATGAGGCTCAATTCCACACAATACATGTTGGCATTAGCAAAGGAAGGGGATAAAATCCCTTCTAATTTTGATGTAATCACTATTGTGGAACAACCTTTTGAGAGTATACCTCAACCACTATTCATGTCTTCATTCCCAAATTTTATCCAACCCATCATACAACAAACATCATCCCATGTGTTAGAACTAGAATTTTCATAGAAATTCTGAAGGGATTTACCTATTAAAAATCCAAATTCATGATAGATTTGTCATAAAAAATCACTTTATTACCATCCACAAGCCCAAAATTGCCTTTTACCATTGTACCACTATGGGATTATCCACCCTTTATAACCCTCACCTCATACCTCCTTACCATGACCTCTTCCATAGTAGTTTGCAGTATCACGATCAAGATAGTTAAACACTCTACCCTTTTACCGCTATACCATGGAGGGTTAGATCTTAACCTATAGTAGAGTAGTGAGATAACAAATAGTAATGAAGGGAAACCACTAAATCGTGGAGGGTCAGAACAAGACCCATGGTAGAGTAGTATACTTGATGATAATTGTGAGAGTGGACACTGCCATACTGTAGGAAGAAGAAATGTAACCCATGATAGAGCGATATAGAAAGAAAAGGAAGAATAGATGTTGCCATACCACAAGGGAGAGAATAATGACATGAGCTAACACAGTAAATAAGTCATTGAGTCATTTAAATAATATTAGTCAACTTCAAAATATGAATTGAGCTCGATACAAATATTTGAATCATGCGAATTTATGAGTCAGGAGTAAATTCAGCTTGGGATTAAAATACACGAAATAATTTAGTTGTTTTTCATTCACGACAGCTAATATTGAGTCATGGGAAAGCTCAAAGGGTGGAAGAGAAGATAATTTTTCAAGGTGAATTATATCACTAGGTAAGTTCTGCTCATTCTTGTCTATAAATTTCATAATGGCACCAAAGAAAAAAAAAGTAGGAGCTAAGACAGATGAAACCGAGCCTAGTAAACCCTCTTTGAAATCCACCATTGCTTTCTCTATTTCTTGGGTCAGCAAACAAGGGGTCAATTTTTTTTCAAGGACTTAGCTCAGTGTTGTAGGGACCCAATCACACCCCAGTTAGGTTGGAACCTATACTGGTATTTTTACTAGTAGAGGAATGACAAGGTTCCAAAATCAAACCCTTGGACCTTAGACATTGCCAATTTGATTGTGCCCAATGTCTTCATTGATACTAAGTTAATTGAAGCCCTTTCTCATAGTTACCATGCCCTGACTAAAATTTCCAGACTTCCAAATGGTGGGTGTTTGGTGGATATCAATAGAGAGGCCATTGTGAAATGTTTTAATCTGAATAAACAAGTTGTGACAGAGGTGAATCTAGTGAAATTAGAGTAGGAGTACAAGAGGTTGAGAATAACCTACAATAGTGATGAGCTCCCCCTACAGATGTAGAGGGGTGATGACTATAGGAAAATCCCAATCCCTGCTTCTGATTTAGAACCCTTTCAAGTCTTAGAATTTCAAGTGTATTTCAAAAACACTTATTTTGCATTATGTCAAATATTGGGAATAGATGTAGAGGAACACATGCTACTAGGGATAATGATGATGGCCATGATCACTCAACAACCTAAATGCAATGTAGATTTTTATTTTGCATCTGTGATTGAAGAGAAAATTCATGAAGGCTTGTTGCAGGTCAGGAAAATGAAGAACCATTACTTTCAAATAAAATTATTTGTTATGTCATTTGATTTTGTATAAAAATGAAACAAAATGGACTCAGAGAATGAAATTATTTACACAAGAAGACGGAGTTAGGCTTCCCATACAAAATGGGTGTTACATCTGGGATAAAACATGCAGAGAAAATGATTTTGTGGTGTTTAGAAATGATTTTTCTCAGAGGTTAATAGATGCCCTCGGATACCCCACACCAAGACTACCCGAGTCCTTAATGAAGGTGATGAGGCTAGTAAAGGGTAAACCATACTAGGGTTCTACCCATAATTATTTTGATTGGCTCTTTATGCCACAACACACAATCATTAGAGTGTATGGATGTAACCAAGCACCACACATCTTGCCCAAGTTCATACTAGCAAGGTTATTTCTTTTAGAGTTTATGTGGAAAATGTTGTGGATGGAGCACGACCTAATGAGGAATTAGAGAAAAGGAACATTCTTGCCTGATCTAACAATGTTTGAGGATTTTTCTATTGGATCAGATGCATTAGAGGAGCTGCAAAGATTCATGAGGATTAATTATTTCCTCAAGTCTAGGAAGGAAAGGGTATGTGACCCAGAGGGCCACATAAATATGATTAGAAGAACTCTACTGACCAAAACGGCCATCACACATGAATTTGACTTTGAGGAGGATGTCATAAGAAACTTGGTTTATTTTGTAGATTTTATGTAGACAACAAAAATATGTATCACAATGTTGAAATGGGAAGATCAGAAAAGGAAAAAAGATACGTTTTTCAAACAATTTTTTTCAATGAACCTAACCTTCTGAAAAGGATGTAGCCCCCTTGGAAAATATGATGAAATGATCAAGATGGCCCAAGATGAAGGGTTAATTCTAGATGCTGCACCCCAAGCACCATCACATGAAGTCTCTATATCATAGTTTCCTTTTTCATCATCTACACACCCATCCCCTTCATCTCCCATACAAAGAAGCAAAAAAATGAATATCTAGTTAAATATAGTGATGATGAAGAGGAGGGAGTTTTCCTTCCTATAATTGAGATAAAAGAGGTAGTAGAACAAAAAAAATTTAAACAACCTCATGACCCCAAAATCAGGATATTAGAGGATGTTGCAAATGAGATTCATGATGATGAAAGAGTAATTACCTCTTTATAGTTTATAGAAGATGATAGTTTTATTCACACTAATGATTTTAAATATTTTTGGATCAAGATGAAGATGAGACAATTTGATGAAAGATAGAGAATAAATCTCATAGGAGTTGATGATTCAAAATAGGCTGAAGTTCAAGCCCAAATATTGGTTGAGCTAAATACTAATAATATCAATGTCAGCCCCCAGGAATCAAGATAATTGGTGTTGAAAAGTGATATGTTGATCATACCAGGAATGGATTTGTCCAAGGTGTTTCTTTTTTACCAGATTATATCACAAGATGAACCAATGTTAATTACATAATTTGATTTAGAGGAAGGTGTATTAGGAACATGGTATAACCCTACCACTCAAACCCTTGCCCTATGGACAAAGAAAAAGAATACAAGGAAGCCAAGGCTCTTAGATGTGGTGCAAAAAATGAGGGGATCAGCCATGGTGAGGAAAATGAAAGCTATAACTCCCATACAGGCTTCAAATATAACTATGCACTTTGCAATGCTTACTAAGGATGTTATGGAAAATATGGAAAAGAAGGAAAGTGAATATGAGAAAAGGTTGAAATTGTCTACTGATGAGATAAATAAGTTGTTCATTGAAAATGTGAAGCTAAAGCAGCAATTATAGCAGGCTACAACAATAAGGGGAAATGAGGTAGTTGTATATCACCCACCCATCCAAGTTGAAGACCCACAAATTCAATAGATGAAAGATGAAATTGATAGGCTAAAGAAACACAATATGGAAGATGACAAACATCACATCTTGGATACCATAAGAAAATTATTGGAGCATAGAGTTGGGGTTCTGAAAGAAAAAAAATAGGTGGAGTACACGAGAGCTTTAGCAATCTAGTTAAAGCCTTGGAGAAAATAGGTGCTAATTCCCCTATTATTGATGAACTCTAGAAAATATGGCAGCCTACTTATCACATTCTTACCACTCTCTGCAAATAAACACATAGGGATCTTGATTCCCCTCCAAAGCTTAAACCTACTCAGGAAATGGTAAAGGGTGTGATTGAGGAGCACAAGTATTTAACAGCCATGAAGAAGAAGGTGGAAGATATGACAAGTTGATATATAAAGTATATACTCAATTTATCAATGCACAGTTGTTGTACTTGTGTGATGTGATTATTTGGTTTCTTAAAGAAGAATTAAGTTCTTGTTGATTAATCACAGTAATCTGGAAGTTTTATTTGGATCAGTAAGAAGAATCATATAATTAGGGTTGATATTTTGTCTTCAGTAGATTTTTTCAATCACTTTCTTTCATGTTTATACAAGTTATAAAATAATGTTTGTATGCCAAACAATTTAAATTTATGCTAAATAGAAGTCATTCATCATATACTTTCACTTGACTCTGTTTTACCCAACAAGGCACTGGCCTCACCCATTTTATTTAATTAGTTTCATTCAATTCATTTCCAAAATACTACATCTGTTAATTGAACATATTTATATACCTTGATATTGCTTATACAATTTATACCAAATTAAGATCACATCTCTCTATTGTCAAATTTCCATTGTGGATAGGTTGATTGATTAGGAAACATAGTTCAAATCTGCATCATTTACATAGGTACATCCACCAAGGTTTAGCAGAGCCTAAAGAGTAGAAGGTTTGAGTCACATTCATTGGCCTTGTACATTATCAAAAAATCTGTCAAGAGCTTGGCAACCTCTTGTGGTTAAAACCTGCATTTTTGAGGCCTAACAGTTTGGCGACTCTGTTGTGGAGCCAATTTTGAACCCAAGTTTGAATCTAGAAGCCTTCATCATAGATTCAATACCTTGTAGAAGACTCCACTGGGAACAAGAAACCATAGAATTTTCTCACTTCTCTATAAGTGAGTGGCAACTCTGAAAAAGACAAGTACATTAAAAGGATTGATTAAATAAAGGTATACATCAGAACCCCACCCTAGAATTCAGACTATCACAAGAGCTCACAACATGCATGGAAAAAGGTCTTTGTATAAAGGTCCTAATGATAAAAGTAAATGGGCACAAAAAAATGATAAGGGTAAGAAGGTGTTTGATGACATGTGTTTAACAAATAAAGACAAAACATCAAAAGAACACTTGGAGACATATAATCTCTATGATACATTGACAAATGAAAATACCTCAACATGAGAACCTCACACTTCTGAGGAAAAGATGAATCCTTTCTACGAAATGGATCTTGAAAAGGAAGAAGAGTTCAAAGCTAAATGTGAGGCTAAAAGACTGAGGATACAATATGAATATGATCATGGGATGGAAGGGAATCAAAATGAGCCTAGTAATGATATAGGCCTTGAAGAGTATGAGTTTTTAAATCAAGCAGAATTAGATGCACATTTGGAATATCGAAGACAACAAATGGAAAAGAAGAAAGCATAATATGAATAGAGCCTCAAGGCAATAAAAGAGCTCCAAGATCTGAAGCTGCAAGAGGCCCAAATTGATGCTCAAATAGATAACCTCCCTAAGTATATACCACCTCATAAACAAGGTAATAATAATCCAGGACCTTCCAATCCACCAAAAACACCACAAAAACAAAAAAGAAATCAATACAGACCATCAAATGCCCCACCTAAAATCCATCATAGTACTTAAATACTCAGCCACCTCTAGGCCAACAAGGCATTCCCCCACATGGCCAAAAATATGTGCCACAATCCCACACATAGTACAGTAACCCATTATACCAGTATTAGCATCCTTAAAACCCACCTCCCCAACAATACACAACTATGATCAGACAGTTCAATTTAGCAGGATTTCAAATATACCCTTACCCCATGGATAATAGTTGGAGAAGCCTTGTCACAAAGTTCATAGGAAGTAGTTTAGTCATAGCTTAGGAACACTTAAGGAGTTTTAATGCCTTTATTCAATACTTGGATATGCAATATGAAGATGTACAAATGAGACTATTTATGATGTCATTAGTCGAAGATGCTAGAGATTGGTTCAATAGTTTACCAATAGCCTCTATTGTTTCCATTCAAAAAAAGTATGAACAGTTCCTTGACTAGTATGAGAACCAATGTGCACCTAAATTTTCCTTGCATGAGTTGGTAAGTATAAAGAAGCATCAAAATGGTTTTTCTTATGACTTTAACGAGAGGTTCTCTAAAGTATATAACAAGATACCTCCTGGATCCAAATTGGTTGATCTTGCTACATTAAGTATCTATCTAAAATATTTTGATCCGAAGATAGGATATGAGCTTAGAAATAGGTGCCCCAAGACCTTAGCTAAAGCTCAAAAGATAGCACTGACTATCAAAAATAATAGGAAGGTTGCAGGAATGATTGGCAAGAGGGATAATCCTAGGATTTCCAAATATAATCCTCTGAACAGGCAATAAAATACATACAAAAATGAGAGGATAAGGTTGCATGATATGCCTTATAATACAAATTGAAAATACGGAAAGCCTATGATGGATAGGCTGAAAAATAAGGAGGCACCTAATCCTTTAAAGAAAAGAGGGGTATATATGGTAAATAGTAGTCCTTGGTGCCAAGTTTGCGACTTGCCACATTCCCCTGATCATTGTATTGTAGCTCAAAAAATACTAGAAGAGGAAATGCCAAAATAAAGTAATGAAGAAAATCATAAAACCTATTTAACCTCCCACATATTGCATCTTTTTGAGCAAGGATATTCCTCTTCAGAAGGAGGGTATGAATATGATGTTGATCACCAAAGGAACAATGTCCATATGGAAAAACAACAAGGCTTTTCTGATCATGAAGAGACTGATGATGAACAATGTTCTCCTAGTACATCATATCATACAAATAAATGCAATATAAGAAGACTGGCTGAGGAATAATTTAAGAAATTAATCATCACAATAGTGGAACAGGCCAAAAGAAAATATTGATTGAGAAACATAATAGTGATTGAGAATGAGGATGTTCCAAAAGGAATATTTGTGAAAGATAAGAAAGCACCATAGGGAGCTTCAAAAGGGACAAAAATTAAGTACCCTAGGTATGTGCAGGATCATCATGGAAAAAATAGGCCCTTAAGTGGCAATAAAAATTCAGAAAATCAGAGTTAGGAAAATCGATGTAAAAATTTGAATAAGTTATCTATATTATTTTAAAAATATTTAAGAATATAATTTGTAGAAAATTGAATGTAGTTTCTAAACTACTAGGTTTATTATTAAAAAAAAAAATCTATTTGATGAAAACTTGAAATTTCAATGCAGTAATACTTAAATTTGAGAGAAAAAAATAAGAAGTAGGTGTTTGTCTGAGCACCCTAACCACAATGAAATGATAATATTTTTTAAAAATATTTTAGATATAAGTAGAGGACTAAGGTTCTGATGTGATGCATATGTTTTTGTAATTTTTTCCTAGTAAATAATTAATTATTGATTTTTTATTATGACTTTTAAAAAATATAAAAACTCGTATGTCTGACCACCTTAACTTGGTCAAAACTTCATGAAATTCAATTTTATTTGTTTTAATCCTATAGTATGTGAAGAATAGAATGTGATGGATGTTTTAGATTCAAAAAATGATATACCATTTGAAAGATATAGATGGTTTTCAATTAGCTTATCAATCGGGACTTTAGTTGTAATTCAAATAAAAAAAGAATAATAATTATTTATTAAATTCAAAGTAAAGAATAATTTCTATTGGTGGAAAGCTAAGAATCTCCTTTAAAAACCCTTTTCATTTTGTCGAATTTGGGTAAAAAAAAAGTTGTCAGCCACATGGACCATCATATCACATACATATCGCCACTTTTTGGCCCATCATGATCCTGCACATACCCCCCTAACAAAAATGAACAAAATAATAAGGAAGAAAATATAGAATTGCATAAGGATAAGCGAAAATCTAATCAAACAAGCAAAAAGGAAAAGGAGGAGAACAAAGGGGAGTTGTTAGAGAAAAGGCAGATGATTAAAACAAAAGGTGCCTCTTTTGATTTCACACAAGCCTTATCCTAGGTGTGAACCCCAATCCTATTCCTACATAGACATGACAAACAAACAAATTGTTAGGTTCATATGCAAGATAAAACAAGGATTCCCAATGAAATTGTATTTACAATGCTCAAAATAGGAAAACAAGAACAAAACATGAAAAGATAAAGCAATCCTAATTAAGAAAGAAAATTGTTGATCCCATGGGGGAATTGGTGCCAATTTGTGTGTCGAAATTAGCCCTTTCCCAACTCCTTTGTAAGCTTGATGATTTTATGGAGATTGATCCACTTTGTTGATCAAGAACAAGATGAGTTCTTGAGAAAACTTGCAATAACCTAGCTATAGTGATGATAATGGATAAAATTAGCTCTCAATGTGGAGAGAGTAACTTTGCTCTAGATTGTGGATGATAATGCAATAGAGGAGGCCTCTATTTATAGATTTCAAATTGGAAGAATGAGCAAGATTTGAGCAATGTGGGATCATTCAACATCCAATGAACAAGTGCCACTTGTCAAGATGTGAATGGTTGAAGGTTGTGCAAGTTTTGATCAAAGTGCCAATAAATGACATTAGGTGGAATTTCAAATTAGTGAAATGACTTGTTGGAGAGGGAAGAAAATGGCATTATGGCCACTTGGCTCAAGGAAAAAGGACTTGTAAGGTGAAATAAATGCCTTGCTGGAAGGACCAAGTCCAATTTGAATTTGAATTCAAATTTAAGGGAATATTCCCCTTTTATTCCATGTTGAGAGAAAATAGGAAATTAAATAAATCAATTACTGTACAAGTTGCATTCTCTAGAGGATTTTAGTGATTGAAATTAAATTAATCAAGATTTGATCAATTTAATGAGAGATTAGATGATTTGATAATTTTGACTCAAATTTATGAGTTGATTTAATTCAGAATTTAGAGGAAAGGATTAAATATATATATTTTTTATTTATTTAACTAAAGGGGACAATGTTAGGTTAAATAAAATAAGGTTTTATTTATTCAATTTAATAAGAAGAATTTAGGGATCTAATTAAATAAGATGAATTATTTAATTAAAGAGGGATTTAGGGTTAGTTGAATTAACTTGATTAATTCAATCAACAAAGGAGAAAGACCTAATTAAATAAATAATGATTTTTCTATTTAAGAGACGAAAGGTGATGATAAGCTAGGAGTGTGATTCAAGAGGAAATAACGTTAGTAATTAGGATCAAGTGGGTTGGATCAAATTGTATATTTTCCATGTCTACATTTTCCCCCTCTTTGAAGCAATGTACTTGTTGCATTGATTCAAAGAATAAATTGTTGTGATCAAATTTCCAATTTTTTTTATTTTTTAGATGCCCCATTGTTTCCCTAGTGGAAGGATTATGCGGGTATATTTCCCCCTCGAGAGATCGGATGATTTTATTTTTATTTTTGGATGATCTTGCAAAAATAAAGAGGACAAGGTGTCCTATAGGTCCAAAAAATGCCCCAAGATGCCTAAAAACACGTTCAAATGCCAAAAAAGATATAACATGGCCTTCAATTGGAAAAAAATAGGATCGAGGGACCAAAACCCTAGCTGGATGGCCAAATTAGGTTAAAAACCCCTAATTTGCAGGGTTAAATAGACCTTGAGGGGTCACTTTTAATACATTTGCATACTTAGCCTTTAGAATTTTCTGCACTTTGAGCTCTGAGTTCCGGTCGAGATGGCACAACGACAGCTTCCTAGGCATGTGTCAGAGAGAGTATGAGCACTAGCAGGAAACTAGCATAGGACCCGTCGTATGTACCCCCATCTCGACTTTTAATTGTATCATTTTTGTAACTCAGATTTTCAGAATTGTGGATGGATGCTAAAGTTGCACAGATTAAACATCAATTCTAATCTAAATAAAACAACAAAGGATAATAAGTAAGCATGATTAACCTAAACTAATAAAACTAGAATGATCTCACCGAATATGCTAATACTTCCTCGATTTATCTCAATTTCCCTTCTCCATTTTGTTGTATTGTTATTCTTGCCCTCAGATATTTGTGTGTTTGAATGCAAGCATAACTTCGTCGAGTGTCTCAGCAAAATATTGAAGATTGTTTCTTCTCAAAAGTGTATAATAATTTCAGGAGGAGAAATAATGATTATGATAGGCCATTTTATAGATTTTGTGTTTTCGAATGATCAACTCAGATTGAAAGAGAGATCGATGGATGAGATTGATGAATGCCATGCGATGAGTTATGTGACAGTTAGAACATGAGTTCAACTGCAGGATAAAGACTAATTCTAGAACATGAGTTAGAACATGAGTTCCAATATTCATCTTCAAAAATAGAAGAAATAGACTTTGTATGCAAAATCCAAAGTTAGAAGTTGAAGAATAAATGCATTCGAATGCAAATGTGAGTTAGAACTAGTTAATCAACTAGTTGTGACAAAGAGTTCTCTCGCAGAGATAAACTGGTGTTTAACTCAAGAGATAACTAAAGAACTAAAAATAGAACTCGAGTCTGATGGTGAGTGAATGACTTAGATAACTGATTCACATAAGAATGTGACATAATTAATTAAAATATGAATTAAATTTTAATTTAATTCAACATTTGAAAATAAGAGACTTTAATAAAATAAATAAAGTAATTTATTTAATTTGACTATTGAAAAGGATGAAATTGAATAATTAAATAATAAATATTTAATTATAGATAAAGGGGGTTTAATGAATAATTAAATAAAGATATTTAATTATAGTTGGAAAAGGGGTAATTAAATAATAAATTATTTAATTGATAGATAAAGGCAGAAGAATTAATTAGTTTGCAACATAATTAAATAAATATGATTTATTTAATTAATTAAGTTGAATAAAGATTAATAATGAAGTAATGAATTAATTAAAAGGGGATATTTAATTAATAGAAGAAATATGTATTAGAAAGGTTAATTAAATAATAAACATTATTTAATCATGACAACGGACTATAGAAAATTATGTTGAATGTGTACTCGCAAGCCTAGACCAATTTTTGGTATCTATAGTTTGCCCCTCTTTGATACAATGTTGATACGATGTTGTGTCAAAGAAAATATGCTCGTGCCCTAGCATGAAACAAGGTAAGGTATGCCCCCTTGGGAAAATTGACAAATTTTTGAAATTGTCAAAAAAAATTATGAAATATTCCCGATAAGTCAAAATTATAGTCAAAAATGTTAGGGATTTGATGGAATTGAATTTGGAATTGATACAGACGAACACAGGCCGGTAGAAGTTGAAAGGCTAAGCAACCAGTAGATTAGGTCAGAAGAAATGCCATTTTTATTCCACCTATAAATAGGAATTAGGGCTAAACCTAATTCATTTGCACTCGGAGGAGATAAAAAACCAAAGAATTTGCTCTAACTAGCGGACGGAAATAGCACCCATTCCATACACTAAGCATCGCGGTTATTGGATCTAGACTTTCAAGTAGCCAACCGATGTAGGACCACCGGTATGTACCCAAAAATGAACCCTTGAAATTTATTTTTGGCACATTTTTCTAGGCCTAGAAATTAATGAAGAAAATGCGGTGCATTGTGAACGACGCATATGTTGTCGTATTCACCGCATTTGACTGCGAAACGACGAATGTGTAAAATCACACAGGCTAGATTAGGCATTTAGGGGAATGCACGCAGATGAAGAATAATGCATCGCATGTGTATACATGCAATGCATCTACATGGGGGTTAGATGCATGTGTGGTTGTGAACCGCATATGTAATAGAAACATAGGTCATGAAAATGCACCACATGTGTTTGAGAATAGGTATGTTAAAGAAACTACAACACATTTGTAATAAATGACTGCATGTGGTTTAGTGAACCACATGTGCAATAGGAGGAAAGGACTTTTCAAAAATATGCAACGCATATGTAATATGCACCGCAAGTGAGTTGTCATGCAACACATTTGCAAAAATGCACCACATCTACTAATGTGAGCCGCATTTGGCTGTAAAACTTTCAAAAAAAATTTCCTAAGGGAAACTTGAAATTTTTGGACATGTTGGTCTAAATGCAGGTGGTTCTAGATCTTATTTATATGCAGGAGTCATGACCAGATACATTTGATCTGAGAGAGAATTTGATTTCGGTAGAGATTCGACTACTATGGGTTCTAGGTCTATGTCACTATTTGTCGATGCCTGCCATTCAGGCGAACAGGGGGATGTTGATGGCACTTTGTGAGTGATGGCATTCAGAGACATCATCATTTCATTTACCGATTGGGGAGGTCACTGGCACATTAGAGGATGTGTACTAGATTTTGAGACTACCCATTAGAGGAGAGTGGGTTATGTATGATACCCAGTGAGGGTTGACTGAGTTGGTGAGGTTTTATTAGGTCGATGACATCAATAGGCTCCGTATCGAGCACTACGAGATTAGATGGCTAGTATTAGTTGACAAATATGATCAGATTGATTGTATCCTATGCACATTGATTGGGGGTATTGTTCTTTGAGATCAATGGGGTCATGGCTTTCTAGTGGGATGGGGAGCTATGTTAGTTGGCATGTTGGAGAGTGAGACGAGGTATACATGGGGTCCATGTCTACTTGGGATGTTGTATTTTCATCTACATGACATTGCTTACAGAGATGCGCAGTCATTGAGCTATGGGATGACACTGCTGATGGTATGGGGGTGGGAGAGGATAGCTATATTTCATCCTCCAGTTATAGTAGAGTGAGAGGAGAGATTTTCTTACGTGTTCTGATATACAGGATAGATTACGTAGACACATGTTGGGGACATAGGGTATTGGAGACATGCATTGGATATTCTTGATCAGTTTACATGGAGACCTTACATGGATTGTGAAGTGTGGGTAGATGATGATATACATTTTCCATTCTGCAAACATACATAGTACCTTATTGGGAGGACTATCTCGAGTGTTCATACCATTGAGTGACATTTTCTAGATAGAGTTCTGGGACAATTTGGAGAGGTTCAAGATGAGCCTCGGAGTAGAGTAGAGTTTTCTCGGTGGTCCAGAGAGGTTCCATGGTGGGGACCCATGATTCCAGTGGCTACTACGGAGGTAGAAATATAGGCATTACAACCAATACAGTGGGGATGGCGAGATGGATTAGCAGACCCAAGTACTACAACAGCCTATGATGCATGGTGGGTAGTGCATCAACCTATTCCATATATAGATCTATATTTTTCGGCACTAGTGGAGAGATGAGGCACAGAGCCGAGAGGATGACGGAGAGGTGGAGGTGCTAGAGTGGGTAGAGTTGGTGGTAGAGGTGATGGAGATGATGGTAGAGGTGGAGGTAGAGGTGGGAGATGAGCACAGAGAGGGGGTCAGGTAGGTGGACATGCACCTATTCAAGAGGCAGTAGTAGTTGATGTACCGATGGCAAACATAGGAGGGAGAGTGGATGTATAGGCTGGGGGTGAGCATGCTATAGTAGAGGTAGTGGTAGAGGAGCACATAGATATTGATGTTATAGTAGAGGATGTAGTAGAGGATTTGGATGTGGAGATGGCCTTAGACCCTCTGGGTGTGTTGGTAGGGTACAAAGAGGATGATGTGGAGGATGACGTTGAGGAGGAGGCACCGATGGAGTAGTAGGAGAGACAACTCAGAGATCAGATAGTGGAGGAGAGACAGGAGGAGGATGCTCCTAGGGATGGTGACAAGGAGGCTTGGGAGGAGAGACTCAAAGTGATGACAACAAAGTTTGATGCGATGAGACTAGAGAGAGATAGTGCTTATGCAGAGAGGGATACTATAGTTATGGAGAGAGACCAGGCGATAGCGCAGAGATATCAGATAGAGCAGTAGTTCATAGAGGTTAGATGCCTTTGCAGTGGGTCCTCATCTGATGGCATTGTATGAGAGTTGGTCAGATCGATGGAGAGAGCTAGCTATTACCAAGATTTATATGAGGCAGTTGTGCCAGTAGAGAGACGGGCTCCTAGTTTTTCAGAGGTGCAGAGTCAGAGGTCATAGGGTAGGAGTCAGATGACACAGAGTACTGAGGGGGTGGTAGGACCATCGAAGATAGGTCCATATGATAGGCCTTCCACCTTGTAGAGAGCACCTTCGAGTATGCTCCCACCACCTTCACCACATGACAGCAGTGGTAGTGGGACACGATGATAGGGATATATTCATGTAGACATATGTATTTTGATCCTAGAGCCTGTGAGCTCATGTTGTATTTATTGATACACTGTGATATTGTACTATGACACACTATTTTGAGTGATATTATATATGATTTTGGCAGCTTCTATATGATATGCAGTTCTATTTATGGTGATGCATTACTTCTAATTGATTATGTTTCCTAGATGATGTATGTACATGTGTAATGAATGAATGTTTCTACATGTTATGAGTTATGCATTTAATAATGATGTTATGGATGATTCTATATGTTGTGGATAATGAATGTATATGATGTTATTTATATGTGATTATGAAATGGACATGCAATGTTTCTATTATGTATCTAATGATGAAATGCCTATTATGTTTGTAATGAGGATGTTAATGTTACTATATGAAAATTCTTATAAAATGTACGTATATGCAGATGACCTAATGTTTGTGTTTGTGTCATAGGACTCTATCATTATGTTGGACGAGAGAAATGTTACTATGGATGACAATAGGATGTTAGTAATAAATAACGAAGGTTGATTGGTTGAGAAAAATAAAGAATGAGTTTGATTTGATTGAGAAAAACATATAATCTTCGATATCTTGCCAAAATATGCTATGCTTGCAATTTTATCATCACTGGAAGACATGACACAAATGGATGGGACACACTATGATATGAGATAGACCATAGTGTACAAAGTCATCCATCTATGAAAAATAGACAGTCGTAGACAAGGAGTGTCAAAATGCCAACTAAGGACAAGATTTCACCAGTCATTGTTGTCAAGACAAACCACAGACAACAGACAAATAAAAGATGGATCATGATATGTCATGGCTCCACTAAATACATGATAGGACATCCTTGAGGAAACTAGTAACATGACTCGAAAACCAATGTTAAAAAGATAGTTGACAGACAACAGTCAAAGAAAAACAGTCCTGAGACATCTTGGCTTCTCTAAATCCTTCAAGGGACATCCTTGAGAAAGCTAGTAACACGATCTTGCACAAATCGATAAAAAGATAAGACAAAATAAGATATAAAGTCATAAAGCTAAATAAATGTATTCACCAAAACTTGATCTTGTGGGATTGTTTGAATGGTGATGTTTGAAATAGCATAATGTGAGAGAATGACACATAATGCATAAGACGTTGAGTCTAGTTTTGACTTGGTGACTTCTGTATAAGGAATGACAAAGCCTAGTTTCAGAAGGAGACGTGCCATATAAGACGTTGGAGCCTGATGATGTTGAAGTGACAAGCCACATGATACTATGACAATTTCATGACTTCTGTTGACAAGAAAGACATATCTTATGTAAGACATAAGTTGATCGCTTTGACAATGTGTTTGATATTGACTTGATGATAGTTTGAGATGTTGCCTTGTTGATGCATGACTTGTTTTGCTTCCTTGACTGATAAAAGTGT